>VOMN01073266.1:0-11359 GCA_014899125.1 Orchestia grillus | reverse complement strand
CCAAAAACATTTTTTAACATATTCCTAATTTCGTCACAGTATTTTTCTTTATACATAGTGATGTACATTTTAAGCATAGAAGAAATCGGCTCGGGATTGGCAATTTTCAGTGTGCCGATGCCGATTTCTGCAAAAAAAGTGCCGATTCTTGCGGATGCCGGTACAATTAATCGGCACATCGCTTCTTTTTTCCTCACGTCTCTTTTTTTTCTGCGAATAGAGTATGCGCTTCCTGTACGAAAATTTTTGTTTATTTCTTATCACTTCGTTTCTGCACTCCTCTAAGAGTATTCCTTTCCGAAGAAAAATGCCTGATGAGGCTCTGAGAATTTGCTCCTTTCTTTTTCTCACTAAAATCAACTCATAAAAATGTATAGTAGTTCAGATCGTACTATGCAATTGTCTCTGCGAATGTTCTGATTCAAAAAGCAAAATTGTACCAGGTGGGCCTCCCAGGTATTTGCACATCGACTATCTACTGCCAACCCATTGATGGCTGGATGACGGCACTCCATGAGATGGGTGTGTGCGTAATTACCGGTAATTACGAAACCAGTGTAAATATTATTTACCTAATAGGATGTCTCCGCTCCTTTACGTTCTCCTAAGTGCATTCTCCTCCTAAGTCCCTGGAACTAATTTAAAACATAGTGAGCCTGTCTGAAAGGTGTTGATTAAAACCCTAGTCAGAAGCCTCTGTCGATGCTTGTATCTGCACTCTGCCTACGTATGATGTAATATATTCAGCTAAGAAAGAGAAAAAACTTTCACTACCTATGAAGAGCAAACCGTGTTACCCTGACCTGACTCGTGCTAACTTTTACTTGGGTGAGGACTTTTCTTCAGGTATGAATCGACAACTCCTAAAGGAGCTGCCCGGCAATGCCTGCACTGACTGCATCGCCTTGCTTGGGGGAGTCTTATGAACTTACTATTTTTAGCTCCTTACTTTTGTTTTCACATTTCTGAAGGAGTTTTGTCGTGAGATGTCCAGTCTGTGTGAATAAAGAATTGATTTTAGAAACCAGATCGATGGTGGCTTACCTTGTGAATCTTTTAGGACTCGGATAGTATTGCAAAAGGAAACAGTGATGAGGCCTAGATTTCTATCGTTTGAACTATTTTACCTGTTTTTCTGTAAAACTCTTCATTTTCTATGTTGTCCTGCCTTATTCTCATTGCAGGGATATATCTGGAAAAATAAGTAAAGAGCTTTAAAATTTGTTTGTCTCTTCAAATGTAGATCATGCATTAAAAGTGATGAAATTGTGGAAGTTTGTAATTAAGTTTTTTCTCATTGCAAGCTTTTCTTCAACTCCTGCGACCTGTTCATGGCCATTGCATTGTAAGTGGATCCTGCCACTACACGTTTTCTGTGTACTGTATATATTGTTCAGGGGTCTGTTCTGGACGTTTGGTGTCTTCTTCTCAATTGTTCAGTTAATTAATGTAGTACGTGTTTTTATGATAATTCTTCTGAGAATATTTTTATTTTCATTTGGTGTCTTCAAGTTAGAATTTTTAATTTATTTGTAGTATTGGCATTTTTTACAAAGAATTTTTGACATAAATGGGCTTACATCCGCGTTCGGAAGTCGTAAATTTGATTTATTACTGGAAAATCTGTCGTGCAGAAGTTGGAGTAGTCGTCCGAGCGTGTTAAGCGTTCTTGAGTTGGGAGGGATTGCCCCTTTATGCTGCTGAGGAATGTTGATGAGGCGCTTGTCGACTTTTAAGTGAAAAACTAGTAATAATTACACGGAACTAGCCCTTGTATGGACCGCGATTATTATGCCACGCTCAATGAGGCAGTGGGCTCTCCCGCGTGTGGCGCCACCAGCTGCTCCTGCGAAGGCCATCCCTTCTTTTGCTCGTGCCGTTGCTGGTTTGCAGGGTACGGTTTATGGTGCCTTAAGAGTTGTTCTCTTACTTTATCTCACAGTTGAGTTGTTAACTCTTAGGCTTTTATGTTCACTTAGTACTTTGATTCTAATATTCTTCATGGCAAGTGTAGTGAATGTCGCCATCGTGGTATATAGTAGCGATTGTGGCAGTAAAAAGAAACGGAATAAAAGGCAAAAACAATATTTAAATAGCTGTTTACTGATCTCTTTTCTTTGATTTCTCTTTGGTGCCGCAGTAAACACCGCTCACGACCAAACTGACCTCTATAGTTCATAAAGTATTCTGACAGCTTTCGGTTAGCAGACTTTCCCTTGCAAATTCACTCACGGATTTTTATTTGTATTTTATCTTTCTTACCCCTCAAGGGTCATAGGATAAGCAACAGGGTTTGTCTATGTACGCCACGGGGACTGTCGACCCCTGGAGGACCTGTTAGGTTACCGCAGCTAAATATAGTCCTTTGGGACTAATATATTTCGTGCCAACTTTGCTTCATCTAACTTTCACGCCTTCATATCATTCTCTTTTATATTTTTTCTGGCTGTTCATTGTTAACTTGCTGTTTTTAAGTGCAGAGGATCCTGGGTGGGAACACACCCTGTACTTAGATTCCTTGTTCTCCTTAGTCCATACTAAATGATCCCTTCCTCTTACTCTCTTGTGATCGCATATCGTGTAGCTAGAGAGAAATTTTAGTAATAATAAAAATAATTTCATTCTCCTTATTAAATAAAGCGTATGGCAGTACGTCCAGCGACATAAGAAACATTTTGTGGTTTTGACTTCGTCAAGTTGCAGATTCACATTCCAGTATTTCAGTAGTCGCTCTACTGACAATTACTTACCAATCGAGGGTAAATAACAGTTGCGTTTGGCCGCAGACGTGGAGTGCTGAACGATAGATGTGAATCTGATACCTGACAGCGGTGTGCGCTAGCAAATCAGATTATGTGTGTTGGTAGCTTCAATCACTAAGCTTCAGTTTGATAAGGATCACCTCACTATTAACGCCTCACCTCACCATGCATTTACCACAGCAAAGTTAGGAAATCCTATGACCAGCAGTGAGTTTTCTCGAGATTTGAAGATCAGTGTGATCTTGAGCAGCATGTACAGATATTTTTCTTTGTTTAGTATTCAGTTTACCAAGAAAGACTATAATGAAAATCGGATTATTTGTATATTTCAAAAGTTACTCAATTATATTTATTAACAAATGGTTTGTG
Source organism: Orchestia grillus (assembly GCA_014899125.1). NCBI lineage: Eukaryota > Metazoa > Arthropoda > Malacostraca > Amphipoda > Talitridae > Orchestia > Orchestia grillus. The sequence continues at coordinate 8,228 of VOMN01073266.1, read as the reverse complement.
CTAGAAATAGTTGTTACTGAGGCCTAAAATCAAGTTTATCGCATGAGCGTTTAGTCATTTTGCTATGCGCTGTCTTTTCTACTCATCCTTCGGTGGTGATAGCCTTGTGACATCTCTTTAGATGCTGGCTGCCGCGCTTCTGTGATATTCGTAGAAATTTATCATCTTATCCATTTTTTGGGCCTCTTCTCTTCTTCGAACCTAATCGACTCGATACTCTCTCTGGAGTACCTGTATATAAACTTATCCTTCAGTATTGTGGTCCATTATTTTCAAAACGCGTTGTGGCTCTGTATTGGATTTAATTCACTGTCTTGTAAATTCAGCTCGACTAATATACGGACAAGATTCTTTAGCTCTCCCCTTATTTTATTTTCGTTTTCTGATGTTTTTTGTGTCATGGAAAGTGCTGGACAGTTGCCACTCAACCTAGCATGCTTCTGTGATGTCATAGGCCTCTTGGCTTGATATCTAAGCCTGTAGCCTAGGGATCGTCTGCCCTCCCAGTGCCGTACAATGTAAAGACTAGTTAAAGATATTTTAAGAACTTGTTTCGGAGTTTATCAATTCATACTTTAAATTTTGGTTTCAGATCCTTTAATATTATTTTCACCTTAAATTTACCCAAAGTGATGATGAATTTATTCATATCATATTCATGTGAAAATATTGCGATGTTTTGAATAACTATTCATTAAATATTGTTTCTTTTTCTTCAATTGTGAATCTTTTACATGTATTCGACGTTAAATATTTGCATAGATTGTTCGACGTTAGATACAAGTGACCCCTCAGGGAGCCTAGGCTAGTCAATAGGGTTAGGTTAGTTAAGTTTGTCTACCCTGTGCTATAGGGACTGGCGTCGCTGGGAATCCATTATTAGGCTACCTCAGCTCTAGTTAGGCATCGGGGACTTGTGTCTTTTTCACCCACTTTGCCCAATTCGATTTTCAAACCTTCTTCGTGATTTAAAATTTCTATGCATTTGAAATCCTGAGTGGGAACACACCTTGTGCATAGATTTCCCGTGCTCTTAAGTTCATTCTATATAGTCCCTTCTCTATCAGCGCGACATGGTCCCGAGTCCTTGAAGCGCTTCAATCTATACAACATACAACACTGCTACTACTACTACTTCTGTCACTACTGCTGCTGCATTAAGATTTGATCCGTAATTTTATGATCGGGTACTCAAGAGACCAAGCAAACCACGCGTCCTCCCGGCTCGACATTCTCGTCTCTGTTTACGCCACAGATCTGATGATGGCGTGCTCGTGAATGGAAATTATTCTTTTGGCTGGAGTCCGAGAAGTGTAGATTTCATTTTGACGTGCTAATTATTGAGTGCCTTTATAGGGTCTACGTGCGATGTTTGTGAAGCTACTGTTTTCAGACTGGTTAATTTATTTTTAACTCATTTGTTCATAAATATTCCTGGGCTTTAAAAGTTCGAAATACTTGTTCTGATATTAATGCGTGTAGTATCATTTTTGTGACTACAGGTTGGAAGGTGTTGCGTTTGTAATAATTATAGGTTCTTTTGATATTGAAATACGTCAAAAGAGATGGCTGTGAGTTCTGCAGCATTATAATTTCTGAGCTCAGGTATTTAGGGCAGCGCGGTGTTGTGGCGGCTGGTAATCTACTTGTGCGCTCCTGGCAATTATTACTTCCCTGTGTCTATTCAGACATAATATTTTCTTGCGAAGAAGTTTGGCTCGAATAAATTTCATTTATTAGCTTTGTACGTAAATATTTCTGTTAACGTATTTCATGAAGCTCAGCCTCAGCGTCGATCTGTGAATAATGCGGAAAACTACAAGTTGTTCTTGATATCACACTTTTTCGAATTAATATTACCTGTTTATTTTAATTGTTCGTGTAAGAGGTTGAGTTTTTCGTGTTGGCTGTCTCTAGGCATCCACCCACAGGATGGAGCCGTGCGTACCACGTACGAAGTCCTCGTCCCGTATCTAGGCTACCGATACGTGGACGTGCCGCAGCACATCAAGGATGTGTGCAGCCATCAATAATATCTCTAGGCCACGAGGCTCTCCCTTAAATGGCCGTGTGAGCGTGCGACCGCTGCTACAGCACACCGCTCTGCGCACCCGGCACCGTCTTCTCACGTTCGCGTCACCTCCTGCGCTCTAGATGTTGCAAATGCCAACTTCTGTTGCATAGAAAGCTTTCCAGGGAATTTCAAATTTGTCGCCTACATTTTGGTCACAACGCTGCAGTGGTTTCATTCTTCTAGTTATTTCATTGTTTTTATTTTATCCTAATTATTTCGTAGTTTTTAATTCGTTCTTTTCCTATGGTTACGTTAGTGCTCAATCATATAATTTTCGTGTTGTAACGATTTAATTGGCATGTTTTGCCTCTCCTTTCAATTTAGTAGCGTACAATTTTGACGTTTTCGTTTGAATTTTTTTTGGAGCACAAACCTTCGTGTTGTATACATTCGTAAGACCTCGTGAAGATTTCTAGTGTTTATTTGCAGGTTGAGTTTAGTGAGGAGGCCGGCAGGTGGCGCTCCACCGTCGCGTTGTCCTGCCCGCAGTCATGAGCATAAAATGCGAATTGTCCCTGGCATCCAGGGCGTGGCCCCGCACTCCTAATTTCCTCTGACTTTATTGCTCTCGTAATTGCGCTACGTGCGTTTGAATTTTTGAGCCCTAGTGAGTTAGTCCCTTGCTGTCCTGTAACGATATTGTTGCTCAGTCTATATGCCGACTGGTTGTTTGTGTGCGTCCTGTTCGTGTCGTCTGACTTATGCTTATTCTGTGGGTAGTTTTGGAATTGCTTCCATCTTTTTTCAATAATTTTATTTGTACCTGCGAAACAATCTTCGTGACTCTGATTCCTGAGGTCCATTTTAGCGGTTCGTAGCTTTGTCTGAGCCGTCCTTCGCGTGAAGGCAGCAGACCTGATGGCAGCTTTGCGAAAGGAAGGTGTTCGTCAGCCCATCTTGAGGACGCTAGCTGAGCTGTAAGCAAAGTTCAGTGCTCCAAGTGGCCAGCGCTCTCCAATAACCGTTCGGAAATTAGCGTTCTTCAAATATACTTTGAACTCTCCCCCGCAGATATAGCAACATTGGCTGAGTATTCTTGTGAGTTTATTTTCCTTGTTGCGTACGATATTCTATACTTTGATGCTTTCATTTTTTCATACGGTGTCTCGACATGCGCAACCTTCGAATGATCGATTTTTAAAAATCGTACTTCATTCTCATTGCGTACTTCATTCTTCACATGTGGCGCCTCTTCGAACTCATTTTCTAAAAAAATTTACTCGTCAACAGATGGATTGGTTGACGCTAAGTATATATTGACTGATAATAGCACCTTTGACTTCTAGTGTTTAAATTTATATTCTATGTTTCATTTCGTGTGAATAATCAGGTATAATAACCTGTTTTCTATTCTCAAGTTTAATATTGTTATTTTCCATTGTCTGGGAGCGCTAAGTTTAGTTTCAATTTCATACCGGTAGAAATTGCTCCCGTATCCATATTTATATAACTCGAGCTTATTCGTCATAGGTACCTTTTGTTTCGAAGTGTAAGACGCTAAATTCCATTTTGTGATTAATGGTTTTAAATCACATTTTCAATTCTTACGGTATCCTCGTTATTTTATTGTATAAATGATATCATTGCTGAACATCTTTGTTTATCAGATCACTCCTGTCGATTGTTACGGTCTCATTACGTATGTTTCGTACATTTTTATGTTCACCCTCAAGGAAAAGGTTCACACTTCAGTTCATGGATAGACACTAGTGATGCTGAAACTTCGTCTGAGAAAAGTTTGATGTTTGAGAGGTACCTCAACCTTACTCTCTACTGTTCCAACATTCCCGATAATTGAAATCTCATATGAAGAAATAGTAATTCTGTCGGTAGGTACATATACTATTATTTTTCCTCATTTTGTCATCGTTTAGTTGTTAGTTCCACAAGTAAATATTGCATTATTTTTCCTTCTCTCATATGAAAGTTTCTAGTATTTCGATGGATTGCATGAGTATATTCTATTTTGTTCCCTTGTTCTCACTTGAACTTTCTTGCCTGTATATCCTTCTTCATTTGAGGGTTGTAGTTGATTGAACCTACCGAGACACGAGACCCATTGCTTTTATTGTTCATAAATTGAGTTTCGATCACATTCATTAGTATGCATCGCCTATTCATGTCGGAATGGGAATAGAATCCTAGATGTAACTATAATCACTGTTAATCCGTCGCTTGCGGATCACATTCAATTTCACAACAACCATCGTCTAGTCATAATAGCGATCACTTTGCACACAAAACCACGTTCGAAACCGGCTCTGCCAACCATCCCTCACGCCGCAACATAACCATCACTCTCATTATGCTTACTCAACATCACTTTTATCCAGGCGAATCGAAACCATCACTCCTCCCTCCTCACCTGACCATCACCTGCATCACGTCGCCTGTGGGAGTGACAATCAGACCCCGGTGTGGTGGGTGCCAGCGTTCCAGTCTGAGTTGATGCGCAGTGCAGGAGAGTGTGGTGGTGTGGCTCTATGCTGACAATTTTGAGATCGTTGCCTATTTTAGCCAAATTGCGCCGTTTGAAAGCGTAACCATTCAGCCGCTTTAGTGTTCAGGTCTTTGTTAAGTGAACTACGCAGATGTGAAGTGCGGTGTTGTGCTTTACATGTGTGCTGGATCACGACTGGAAATTGATGGCTAGATGTGCTCGTGCCACAAGCGAGCGTGAGCTCGTTTCATCGTCGCACGAGCGCTCGTATTGCCGTGAAGCCTTGTGAGGTTCAGTCATGCCTCTGGCTCTTACTCGTGTTCCTATTGACTCTTACTGTTGCTATTACTGCTGCTGCACCTGTTGTTCTTCTTTGAAAGTTGTGCGCTCGTTTCATCTTGACTAGACTCTGCTAATGTGTTAGCTGTTTTTGCCATGTTCTTACAGCTTTTATTGCCAAAAACTCGTATTTTTTAGTATCATTTTTAACATTGTTCTACGTTGCACTGCTGCTTCTACGTATAGGTTTTATTAGTGTTTAGCGTCTTGATATGGTGCATTCGCAGGACTTGCGTTTCAGGCAAATCCTCAGAGCTCCTCAGAGCTCCTCAGAAGTACCAGCTTCCGTCTGGGGGAATTGTCAGGTCTTTTCAGCGGCTTATTGACGCCACACCACGTTTAGCCTGAGAACGAACTGTGTTAAAATTGTCCAGCCTTAGAACTAGGCGGCATTTTAAAATTTTCTATATCTTTCCATTCGTTTCAGTATGGTGCAACCAACTTTCTTTTACATTAAATTTGATACACTCTTGACAAAAAATTAAGTCAACGGTTATTTTTCCCTACGAGTTGTTCACAGTCTTTATAACATCCATTGAAAGCACTTTTGACTGGTACACTGATCTGTACCTTTTTCGGTTGACGCCGAGTCTCGTGAAGTTGAGCTGTTGCAAGTGCGCTGCTGTTCGCATCGCATTCACCTATCCCATTACTCTAAAGCTTCACGCTCAGCTGTGAGCTTGTGCTCTGTCCATGTAAAAGGCCTCAAATCAGAGCTTTGCAAGTGTTCGAGTTTTTCTGTTGGGTGCTTGTTTCTATTGAGCGAGATACCTTTGCAGCGTCCAAACTACTACGTTATTTGCAATCGCCCCTGCAAGTTAGTTCTATGTATTTTTGTCGGAAAGTTTTCGAATTTCAAATGCTATTCCTACTCAAAAGGGTCGAAGTAAAGGTGACTAATTTCTTTCGAACACTGATTCTGCCCGTTCTTGCCTACGTGAGTGGCTCGAGTGCCATTCCCTAGCGTTGTTTGAGCCTTGCTCTCGCACCCCACCGAAGCTTGGAGAACCTGTCACCTATTTGTGACTGTATTTAAGTAACCCTACATTTTCTGTTGATTTACTTCTTTCTGAGAATAAGTTTAGCCACTGTACTAGCTTATTTTCTGAGCGCTATCCATGCACTCATTTTGGTTACGAAGGTTAAACTTGCGAGAAGAGCGTAGGATGCAGAAGTTTCGCCTAGTTTTTTCAGTTGTGATTACTCATCGCCGATCTTACATCCTTACTGAGTTTAAACTCGTGATATTCCTGAATACCACGTTTGTTCCCGAGTACAGCATTTGAGCTGCACTCTGATGCCGACCTCGCATTATCTTCTGCACCTTTCTGGAACCCTTATCGCGTCGCCTTTCACCGTGCTCTTCGTGCTTTCAACACATCTTTAGAAATATTAACCATTTCGGATCTAAGTGTAGACTACTAGTGGTAGTAGTGGTAATAATAGCAGCGCTTCAGTAACTTAGACCATTTCGCACCGAAAGAGTAGGGACCATTTAGTATGGACTTACGAGAACGGGGANCGCTAGTCCCCATAGCATAGGATAGGCAAGCCTAACTAACCTACCCCTATTGCCTATGGCCTATCCTATGCCCCTTGAGGGGTAAGTGTACACTAATGTTAATTGTTTGAAGGGTGAATTTTTGTTTTTTAAGTGTTAAACTGTTCTTACAAGTGAATATTTTCAATTCGCTGAGAATTCTGTTTGGAAACAGAGATGCTTTATTACTGTTTTCGTGCCTTCTTACAGATATTGAACTTGTGGGCGATGTTGGAGATACCTATGATTATAAAAGGTGAGCGTGCTTATCTGGAAAGAAACTGCTAATAGGTGCAATCCAATGTGGAAGTATGTTTGTGACCAGTGGAGATCGAGCTTCTAACGACAATGCTATTTGACACAGTGGGCTCATGTTACAACATTTTACTTTCCCAAAGCAAATGAAGTACACCATACGAAGTCGTCGTTGACACCTTTCAAATTTTGAAGCTGTGCATTGCGTTAGCGAGAATGGTATTTGTATAACAGGTCTTTTTGTGAGCCTGATTTTGTACGAGCTTCCGGATGCTATTGAAGTTCAGGCTATTTGTGTGGAACAAAAGTTGGAAAAGAGGATGGCTGTTCGTACTGTGTGTGTGTGTCTGTGTGTGGAGTAAGAGAAAGCTCGTGCGTCACGCAGAGCGATTGTTATGCTCGGCTTGGTGACTGTAATTGCTGCTTGCGATACTTCACCTGCCTCCTGGTCTGCACTCGCGCCCCCCCAATGCACTAGTGCTTCCCACCTGTGGATTCACAACGAATTTTATGTTCAAGTGGGTAAAAAAGTTACCCACGGATTTTACATTTCGTACCAGCTATTTCTGTTCCAAGTAGTGATTGAAATGAATGACATGGCTTACAGTAATCGTAGTAGCGCCACAGTCATCATTTTTTACGAGCTGTCAAAGAAGGGAACTCCATCTTAGTTGTATCATAGTTCTCCAGTGTCATTACGAGAATCCCTCGAAGAAATTTATCGATCACTGGCCTGCTGAATTTGTCGGTTCTAAATAGTTCCCCTGCATATAGTAGCCTGCCTAAGATGAACATTTACCTTTTGGACTCGGCATTTTCTTGTGGTGACCTGAGCTACGGACGGCAACTTCAGCTGCGCTGTGTATTTGCGGTCATTTTATGTTGGTTACAGGTGTCTTCAGTCCCTTTCTTATGACAGGGATTATGCTGTTTGCATCTCAGTGAATCAATTCTGATTTTAAATTGTGTTCTTTCTTTGTCATTCAGCGAGATTTTATTTTCATCAGTCAAGGCCCGACCGATATGCCCGGTACCAATATTTTACATCAGTTATTTATTTGTTTAAATGGCATCAACTAATGCATATCATCTTAGCCATGGCTTCAGGGTTACCTCAGTGAAGATGCTTCTGAACCTCACGAGTAAGCTGTTAAAGTCAATCAGACATTGAATCAGGATTTTTTTAGTATCAATACGGTTATAATTATTTTGTTCTTGAAAACAATTGTAACGAATAATTTTTCGTGAAAAGCTTCCCGAACAAAAAATTTGTCGTTTAATGTTTTTCGAACTTCAATTATTTATATTTACTACGTTTACCAATCGGTTTTTAAATCTGTGACCGAAGTTCAGGATACATGCAAATACTGAACAAGCATCAGTTTTCAATCAGAGCTGGAAATATATGGACTTGTTTCTTAGTTCCTCCAAAATGATGGAACGAAAGAACGTTTATTAATTCCGAACGTTTTGCCGTTGGGCTTCCAATGCCTTACAACTACTGGCGTTGTGAGGGATGTGTGGTTTAAGCTTTTTTTTCAAGGGAAGCACTCCCTGGTTACGTGAAATTCCGTGCCTGA
>VOMN01073265.1:0-35641 GCA_014899125.1 Orchestia grillus | reverse complement strand
ATAAAGGCCCAAACATTTTCAAGATTTCAAGATATTCAAAATAGCTGTACTTTGTGGTGGTTGTGTACACTAGGTCGTACTTTGTGGTTGTTGTGTGCACTAGGCCATACTTTGTGGTTGATGTGTGTACTAGCTGTACTTTGTGGTTGTGTATACATTAGGCTGTACTTTGTGGTTGTTGTGTGCGCTAGCTATACTTTGTGGTTGTTGTGTACACTAGGCCGTACTTTGTGGTTGCTGTGTACACTAGGCCGTACGCTGTGGTTGTTGGGTACACTAGCCGTACTTTGTGGTTCTTGTGTGCACTAGCTGTACTTTGCGGTTGTTGTGTACACCATGCCGTACTTTGTGGTTGTTGTGTACACTAGGCCGTACGTTGTGGTTGCTGGGTACACTTGCTGTACTTTGTGGTTGTTGTGTGCTCTAGGCCTTACTCTGGGGTTGCTGTGTACACTCGGCTGTCCACAATGGTCGTTGTACACACAGAGTTGTCCATCGTAGTCGTTGTACACTTCACATTATAGGCGTACGTTCAGTCATGTAATCAAATTGTGAACTAAGTCTACCCTGCATTTACCTCCAATTGTACCAATATTGTCAACGCTGCAGCACGCTGTGTGCAGTTGTACATATATACAATCCTGGACTTCAGGATAGAGACAATTCCTGTAACTCGATTCCGTCGGGTTTTCTGTACCACTTTGGTAATCCTAATTGAAGACTTTGATAAACAAATTTAAAACTTTATTCATAGAAAAGTTTTAGAAAGTCCGCCATCGAATTAGTTCCTGCGCTATATTTTGTTGATGAACAGGCTATGAATTCATCATCACGATACGTTATCGAAATATCATTTAACAGCCTAATTTCTAGAAATCAGGTTACAGCAAGCCTTTTCCCTGGAATACCTTGCTTTGCGCGTTTTGCATTGCACAAGGCGTCCGACATTAGATTTGCAATCTGCCGGGAATGGATAAAGGACGTTCTAATACGCACGCATTCCTCTCCAGGAGATATAATCAGCAAGGGACGACCGGGAAGCCTGAGCACCAGCCAGCCAGCCTCTCGTGTCCGATCCAAAGCTTTGTTCACTTTCATACTGGCACGTTTGGTATTTAGATTTCAAGCTTGGAATCCTCGGTGTGGACAGGTACAGCTCCAATATTGGGCCTACACGCCGCTGCGCAGTGGATTTTGCAGTGTCACTTGCAGGCAGTGACAGCAGGGCGGCGTTCCCACTGAGCTCGTGCAGTGGTCGCAGCGTGTTGAGCTGAGTGCTATACAGATATTGGCGGTGGGTGGACAGTTTGCTTGCTAAACAATGACCCTCACGAGAAACACAGTGATCATATCGCTGGTTTTTGGTGTCAAGTCTGTGTATTCTATTTCGCTCACGCGGTGCTAGGCATCCTAGCTCTGAGATGCGCCGAGCTGGCTTAACTTTAGGCAGACTCCTGAAATGGAGGAACGGAAATGTAATTGTAATTGAACGAAATGTTGTACTTGAGTTTATTTTCAGGAATAATTATAACAACACCATACGTCTAAAGCAGATAGTTACTTCATTTGAGTCGAACGCATCTCATTCAGACATGCGATTTGGACTTGAAGCTTCATTTGTCTTTGAAATATTGGTTTTTGTAGTCTCACAATGGTGAAGGGATGTCGTTTCAGGGGTTCTGTCTAACTTTGAAGTCCCAGGATGCATGATACACTGTGCTATCTCTTCGAAACTGAAGCCCCATTTATTTGCGGAACAACTTTAAATTTTGATGTATGAAAGTGAACGGTTCACGAGAAATAATGTGACGTTAATTGCATCCTTGGTTGCAATACAATTTAGCATTTGAAGGATTCTTAATTAAATGTCAATGCATGCTCTTGATTTTGATTCAGCCGCTCATATCAGCTGCCTAAGCTAGAGCGCAACGGAAACTTTTGGCGCACGTCGCATTAGTTTAGTTGTTTAATTAGTTAGTCACATTACATTAGAAATAAACTGAATTCTGCAGGTCACATCGATTTTGGCGGCCATAATGATTTTTAAATTAAAATGATCCCGTACGATGTCACTCTAAAGCTTCTCGGCTTGAGGAGAGAGCTCGAAATACTCGCACAGATCGGGTAGTGATATGATCAGTGATTGGAACTGAAGTAATGCAGAATGTGAGTCATCATGGTTAAACCTCGTCGGCTAAAGCAGAGGAAGATTCATTTCTGTCTTTACCGTAGACTTCGCTTGGACAAACTTTTACTTTACGCTACGTCGCTGGAGGAGAAAACTACCCTAATAAGATGTTATTAAAATGCGTTCTAAAATGGTAGTGAAAAATTAATCAGAGAAATGCCCACAAGATATCACGTCTGACTACAGGCATATAAATAAATTCACAGCGAGAAATGACGGAAACATCCGCCTGCAAGAGATGGTACAACATTTCCTTCAGCAACCTGTACTCATATTGACCTGTATTGAAAAACAACACTTTTAATTGCAAATGCACGTAAATGTTTCAATTTCTAATGTGTTATTAGAGCATTTTCGAGAAATACTGTTTTTGTTTGCGTCTACGAATTTCTTGATATGAGTTACGAAACAAATTCGCACAACTATAAAATGCGCAGGATGTAATTATGAAGGATTACAATTTAATGATGTGAGTAAGTTTTGGGATCCCTCATGCCGATTGGAGCTCCATTAAATAAGCATTTTTCAATAGCGAGGAACATCCGTTGCGAACTTTATTCAGATTCCATTCGGGAAAAATCCAGCCTTGTTGCCCCTTCGTCTTTTTATTAGGATTATACTGCAATTAGTTTAACTTTTTTAGTTGAGTCAATAATGCAGCACCTTGTTTTTAAATGGGCGTTGAAAGAAACACTCTGTGTATACCTCCTCACACATAAAACTTTTAATAATTTCCTCCTTATCAAATCCAAGACGCTGCAGCGATGGTGGATTGGGCAGAAAGCACGTCTACTTCTAGGAATCAGTTGCAAACAAATGGGACTTTGAGAATAGAAAAACGATAACATGCTGTTTGGGAGATCGTAAATTATGGAGAGAACCAAAAGGTCTCGAGATCGATCCTCAGAATATTGCTTGGCAGTAAACAGGTGTTATTTCTTATTTTGTCCATGTAAAGGATCAATTCATAGTTCAAAAATAGATCGCGATTGCATGGGAAATAAAACACGCTTTAGCACGTCTGAGATTTTCGTGAGCAATTGAAAAAGAATGTTTGACTTAATTTACGTATTCCGCAATTAAAAGAAGTAACTTTTGGGAGTATCACCTTCCGGCGGGCTGTTCCCTGGGTCTGCCGTCCCTCGACAGCTACTCACGTCTGTGTCATGACGTCATCATACTGCATCTTGCGTGCGTTCGTTAAAATGATCATGAAGACAAAAAAAGCGTGACTCACTGCCAGTCAACTCGTATCTCAACATAACACCGCAGTCACAAGACAACTTAGAATTAGTCAGCGGGATTTAATTAGGATCAGGGAATCAAATAGCTGATACAAGTTGGAGTTAATCAAAATTTTTGAACCAAAAACTGTTATTTTTTCAATGCACTTTTTGATTGAAGAAGTCGCCTGATTAAAACGAAGTTGGCTCAATTTGTTGAAGGCCTGCATAGGACGGTAAGAGTAACTTTTTTAATTAGACCGAGTGAATTTTCGACGAGAGTCAATTTCTTGATCTGACGTCTGCAAGCTTGAACGAAGGCAAGTCTGGGAGTGTGAGCGGGAGTCGGGCGAGAATAAAATTGAGACCGGCCTGAGCTGGGGGACATAAAATTCCAAATCCATTCCTTCGCCTCCTCAACGGGAGCTCAGTACTGCACGTCGTACGGGCGCAATATCTTAAATTAACCAGTTTGCTATCGGTACTCTCCGTTCAATTTTCCGCTCACATTTACGTTTCACCGATTTATGTTTAAACTGAGTTGGGCTGTTTTTATTTGTTACCCATAAAATTAAATTTATACGTTTGATATGCGCAAGCCCATTACGTTTTGAAACCAGTTCTAGTGCCTCTCGAGGTTAAGGTCCCCTAGTATGTTTGATGATCACTAATTTTCATGTCCCCCTTTGTCAATAGGGCGGTCGGTGCTCGAAAAAATACTGGGACACAAATTTGGAGGTCGAGTGAAGGATAGCACCACTCGAGAGCGACGCAACATTCTCGCCACAATAACAACAGAAACCGGTTGCAAGCCCAACTGCGGGTTGCGAATGATGATTCGATATCATTCAGTTCCATATCACCCACTTAAATACCGCAATCAGGTGATCATAGGTTCTAAAGCTTCATCACATTACCATCAGTGTGCATTATCGGTGCAGTTAATCTCCTTTGGGCAAGTGCAAGGGAGAAAAGCTTCTTTAATAAATATAGTCCATTTGTTATTCACGAAGCCCTGCCGTGGGTGGCTCTGAATATTCGTCGCTGGGATAGAACTTAATGCGTGGGATTAGCGGGCAGGATTAGTTTCTAAATATGAGGAGAATTAAGACCTGAATGAAATTATTCTCAAACGCTCGTCCAGCCTATTTGTGTAAACGTACCTGTTTGACTTGTCTGATGTTCGTGTAAACTAACATGTTTCACGCGTGCGCTGTTCATGTAAGATGATATGTAGGTTTGAGCCGTCTGGTGTTTGACACCAGGCTGCTTCAAATCATGATGTGAAATTAGAGGCTTTAGCATTATGCCTTTCATATACTCGTATATGGAAGCTGTTTATTTGTTAACATTAACTCTGAACAGATAATTGAATGTTTGTCTTGGCTGTGACCAACATTATGACGCTATTCAAAAACAACTACAAGTGCAAGCTTCAATCGATATTGTGATAAATATTTTTTCTTTGAAAAGTTCTGGTTTAGGTATGAGGCAAATTATTTGGCAAGAATTCGTACACATTTAATTCGAGTAAAAGTAATTTTGTCAGTGAAGTGCAGCTGTAGGAATTTTTCTTAAAAAGAACAGTCACTCTGGAGACAATCTTTGTGGGCGCTTATTTTTGACTATCGGAATGTTGATACTTCAATCTCAACACCTCGAGTGAGTCTGAGACACTTTAATCTGGGCCCATTTTTTGCGTGTTATTGTTAAACGTTTGCAATTTTTCAGGTAGAGAAGTAGTGGGATTTTCCTGGGACACCAGGCGAGGGGTGCAGTGCGTTTGGTTCCACGCTAACTGAACACACAAAGTATCAAAATTAATCATCGAAACTTTAGAGACTGTGAGTTAAATGCAATGTACCTGGTTAGACATCGACTCGGTTCGCAAAACTGTGTATTTATTTGTTCAGGACTCGAAGGGTTGAGGCCAATAACTCTTCACTCCGGCTGCATGCAGAGGTGATTGGTATATTTAGTAAAAATAGTGTTATGTATGGTAAAGAATGCATGCCGTACCGGACGAGAAACGTGTAGAGGGTGAATAAAATTATTTTTAGGATCCAAAATTCGTGGGCACAGGTTTTTAAGAAGTTTTCCTATTGCTTGTATTTATATTCAAAAATCAAGTAGACTTGCTAAAAATGAATTCGTATCAGCAAGCTTTATGTTTCGAATCTGTGCTAAGCATAAGAGGCTACCGTCCATAAATTTTGTAAACAGTTAAAATGCAGTAGTTAATAAGCATATGCATCTTATTCACTACCTTAAAATATTGACAAATAATTCTGATTGATCTGAAGCAACTTTTAAAAATTCACGGGATCTTTAACAGCTCTCTTCAGCCCCAGCCAACAGTCGACGAGCAATAAAACTTTTATTCAACTCTGTAACAATCTTATTGTTGTTGCAGTGAGACTGCATTTAGCTTTGCACGGAAAATAGCAGCAGTCTTGTATATTTATGCGAGAAGACTGTACGAAATACTAGCTGCAGGCTTATATATTTCTGCAGCAAGTCTCGGTTTAGCTATGTACGGAACATTAATAGTATTCTTGCATGTTTGCTAGAAGACTGCATTGAGCTTTGATCGAAAAATTAGCTGCCGTCTTATGGATCGAGTCCATAAATTGTAGGACTGTGCCTTACAGCGTTAATTGTGGCACGTTACCCCAGCTGCAGCTGGCCTTCACATCGATTTTGGTTTAGTCTTATGCCTGAAGTTTCAGGTGCTAGAACTGAGATTCATCCTCGTTTACCTCGTTCAACTCAAAAAATTTTTTGTTCGAACAGAAGTTTATCAAAAATTTCATAGTAGTGCACAAGACCTTCCAAATGCATTGTAACTCATCGTTAGTTCTCTTTTCACAGTGCACAAGTCTCTAGCATTTTTCGACATTTGTTGAACTGAAAGACAAATTGTACAAAATGAGGGTAACCTTTAACTTTCTCGTCATTGAACACAAATAAAAGCATTTTGAGAAAGATGCTTTGGACATGCATTGAGTTTTGGTCCTAACTTGATATATTTATACCTGCGAATGAGTTCAAAAGTGTTGTCCTTTCAGTAAAAACTCACATACGAGAGAGCGTGTGCGAGTGAACACTCTAGTTTTTCTATAGAACAAAATCACAATCATTTCTTCCACGTGAAAGCTTAAATTTTTAGAACATCCTCGTAAGCTTTATTATTTTCTCGGAAAACTGAACTGCCATTTTTGGTGTAAATTTTCTGAGAGAGTTGAGGAGCTTCTGCGTCCAGAACAAACATCCAGGAAAATTTTTTACCAAACTGTCGCAGAGGAGACATTATTGGACTTTATACGTACGGGAAATGTTACAGGAACACATCATGAAACTAATGAAATGTAGAGCTTTCAGCGCAGTAAATTTGACATGCCAGAAATGGAAGCAACTAAAGACTTCGACGTACAATGTGAGCCAAAACTTTTAGAAAAAGCAGCGATGTTGACAAAGTAGGAGACTACCAAACTTGGGGGCTGGAAAACTATTGCTTCTGCCAAACTCGCTCCATAATGCGGACAAATCTGGGCAGCATGCCGTGAATCATGGGAATGGCGTCAGGTTTATTAGAGCCCGATGACTGTAATGTGGCCTGGGAAATACAGTGCTGCTGGTGCTGCAATTGTAGCCACTACGCCGCTCTAAATTAGGGATATTGCGAGGGACTCGCTCTTTCTGTCTTACTTCCTACCACGCCAGTCCCCTCGAGAAAGAAAATACAATTTCCGTTGCAGTCTGCACGTGATGTTTTTGTACAATTATGCTGATGAGTTTTGTCAGAATGCATGTTTAGAGTGAGACACTAGAAGACAAGAATAAGCTTCGCTCAGTGCTTTTCATTTGTGAATCGAAAGAGTCAAATCGAGAGCAAAAGTTTTCACGATCGAGCTGCGTTGACTCAGGCTTCACCGACACCGGGCGAGTTGCGACGACGGGGTGGAGGAGGTTTAGGGTGAGGCTTGGGTCTGTCTCCAGTGCTTTGACATAATTGGGCATCTGAAAAAAGGAAAAATGTCCATGCCTCACATTGCGCACATGATGCAGGGCATTTTATGAAGAGTGCCAAACATGAAGGGTGAATAATTGAAACGAATTTGTAGTAACATGGCTGTATTGTGTTGTGGGCTTCATGGCGTACTGCTAGCGTGCTGGCCTCGTAACCGAGANCCCAACGGTAAAACGTGTTGGAATTAATAAAGGTTCTTTGTGCCCATTTCCAAGAGTTGTGTATCCCGCTCAGTTACTGGACACAATGTGGGTCCTCTGCCCCCCCACGTGGAACCTTGGTACATTCATGCTTTCTTAGAAACTTCACACTCGGCACTTCTCATGAAACACCTTTTACATTAGAAGTAATCCTTAGTCTACATAAAGCTAGTCGAATTCATACATGTATTTGGGTAACATGAAGACTTGGAATATTTACTCCCCAATCATACAGTAACACGGACTGTCAAATGTCACTTCAGTTTAGGAATGCATGACACAAATCAGTTAAGACTACCTAAGCAAGCGCGTTATGGTCTTGTGCCTTTATATAGGCCTCGTATTACACTATTCAGGCAGTAATGTGCAAAAAAGTGCATTGTAATCAAGTTGTAATTAGAATCTAAATTCATTACCCTGGCACACCGGCTAGAATATTCTGCACTGAATTTTTACCGAACTAAGAGAAATGAGCGTGAATTAGGACTTAAATTGTTACCGAACTAAGAGTAATGAGCGGGAATTAGGACTTAAATTGTTACCGAACTAAGAGAAATGAGCGGGAATTAGGACTTAAATTGTTACCGAACTAAGAGAAGTGAGCGGGAATTAGGACCTAAATTGATACCAAACTAAGAGTAATGAGCGGGAAGTAGGACCTAAATTGTTACCGAACTAAGAGAAATGAGCGGGAAGTAGGACCTAAATTGTTACCTTACTAAGGAAAAACGGTAAATGCAACTAATTAATGGGAAAACAGTATTTAGGACTAAAATTGTTACTAACAAATGGAAAAAACGGTAATTAGGACTGAAATGGTTATCTAACTAAGGATAAAAAGCGGTAATTAGGACTCAATTTTTACCCAAAAGCGGTGATAGGATTCGGCAGCCATAAAAAAACGGAAGATATAGTGAATCAAGCAAAACATTCGTTGTAAAATTATTAGGTTTTAAATGGCGTCACGTTTGCTATTTGAACGTTAAACCAAGTTTTCACGTGTTTAAATTGCAATGAAGCCATAAAGTTTAATTAATATGAAAAAGAATTCCAGAAGATTATTTTAATCGAGAACGCTTTTGAGTAAGAGAATTGTGTTAGTTAAAAGCATTGTCTTTGAAGCGTAATATTCGCTTGGAGACTCTGCTCGGGGACTGGACTCCCGGGCTCAGGTGTGTCGCAGGAGGCTGCGGCCGCTCAGGAGGACCCATCTCGCTGGTGCTTCTTGTTGACAAACAGGGTGGATAGAGTGGCGGATATTTCGAGTGGAGGCGGGAGGAGAGATCGGGTGGAGTAAGTAGAAAATTGGATAGTGTCGGGTGGATAGAGCGGATGGAGTCGGGTGGATAGATCTGACAAAATTTAGCAAAATTTTGAATTTCGAAATCTAGGAAAATTTCGAATGGCTAGATAGATTCCTTGTGGTCGTGGGGGATTTATTGCGCGAATTTAGCAGCAGACGTTCTTCAGTCATCGATTATAGTTAATGTTTAGAGATTAAAGATCATTGTTGAAGACCTTTTATAAACTGAAGGCCAGTACCCAATCATGTGACGCTTCAGGACTTGTTATTACTTGTAACTATTACGTTTATGCTTTGATTCTTAGAGGCGAAAACGACACCCCGCAGGGTCTCAATTAAAATAATTTAGTTTTTGCCCAGCAATATAACTTTTGTATTTTCATCTCGTCTGGACAGGGCCAGCGATTACGAAAAAAACTCGCTTTTCCTTTGACCGCTCGATTTTCACATCCGTGGGTCGCAAATCAACAGCTTAGGCCAACTGAGGAAAATGTGCTAATCTGTAATTTCGCTGCACTTATTTCCACGTATTGAATCCATTTCTCATTTACTTTTATCATTAATCAATACTTCAAAGTACATTAAATTACGAATAATTACTTCTCAAAAATTACCTTCACACGTGGTCACACTCTGTGTACCCAGGGCACACTTCAGCTTCATTCACGCAGCCTAGTCTGATACATCGACCCCAAACACAAGCACACGAAAAAACTTAATAAGCCGCGAAACCATCCCGGCTAGAACAACTACAACCCTTAATGGCCAATATCAGATCGTGGAAAAGGGGCAGAGCAGGCACAAGAGAGGAAGAGGCGTATTTCACAGGCAAGGTCAACTTTGAGATAAGGAGCGAGTTTGGGAGAAGAATTTTTTCTGTGCATTACGAGGAATCGGCTGCCGCTACTGCCGCACTAATCCAATGAGCGTCTAGTTCTGGTCTGCGACCAAGACGAATGTTCCTCGCAGAGATAATCCGACGCAACTCCGGACTCCTGGTGATGCTCGACGTACGTATGGGATATTGCAGAGTTTGGTGGAGCTGCGAAAGTTTGCTAGAGAATGTTCAGTAGAGCGGAATTCTTATGGAGTAGAGTTTATGAAGCGCAAATGACCTTACGGAGTAGAGAACACGAGCAATGAATATCGAGCACGTTGAAAACCTTCTGGAGTGGAGATTTTGTTCTGAGGAATTCTTGCAGAGTGGATTTCCAGTAGAGTACAAATTTTGTAAGATAGAGATCGCTCAGTGGAGAAATTTTAAAGTATAGAGATCTTTCGAAGCAGATATCGAGCTAAGTTGAAAAGTTGCAAAATTCAGATCTGACTGAGTATTCACGGATGATCCGGAGAATACGTCGTGCAGGTCTAGATCTGGCCGAGTACCATTCTTACTGAGTACAGATTTTCGGTAGCATAAATCTTGAAGAGTTTAGATCTAGTAGAGTATAAATCTTGCAGTTACATCATACAGAATTTTAATCTTGCAGAGTTAGAGTAACTGTACTGTACACTAGCGGTCTGTCTGGGCAGACGCTGCTTTTAAGCGCATTATAATTATCACAGCGTACGACTTTATCGCTTTGTCAACGACTAATATTTCCCCGACTTGATGAATGTTCAGTTGAAATTTAATCCATAAGTCGCATATCATTTACAATCTTAACCTTTCATTGCGGGATTATTACTGAATCTTAGACAAAAATAAATTATCCAAAAATGTGTTAGGATGACTAGAGCATATAAGGAAGCCGTACTAAGCACGCTGGGTTACGGAGGAAAAGGTTGAACAAATGTTTGATATTATTTTAGTAATCGCGTGAGTAACTGGGTTGGTGAGAGGCTTGTAATCCACAAAAAGAATTTTCGATCGAATGTTTGATCTTATTCTAGCGTTCATGAAATTATTCTTGTCAAACAAATTTGTTTGAAAACTTATCAGTCGACTGATTTGAAATTTAATTACCGTGTCATGAACGGAAGCTCATCCTGTTCGTCTCATTGAAACTCAGCGCATTTGGGAGGGCAAAAAATAATTAATATATAATAAGTCCTGCAACGTTAGAGTCTAATTCAGAATTACAGATGATTTCTGCCGTAAATTTCTAGATACCATGCACTGCAAGAGAAGATCTTGAAGGCTTTTTAAATAATCTTATTTAATTTTTACTCAAATTTGTCTTAGGAAAATGACATTTCGCTACGTCGATGTATATGAATTGAATACAGTTCTCAATACTGTATTGCTGTGAAATTTTCACATCCAGACGAGTAACTTTTCTAATTCGCTGGGGTTTTAAACACGGCCCTCGATTTCCCATCATTTACAATGCTTAATCCAAGTATTAGAACAGATATACAACGTTCACAAAAAGATCTTCACAGCGAAGCTAGTTTGCACTTTACGTGAAAAATCTACGTAAAAACTATGATCCAAAGTTATGAGACGCTATTAATTAAACATGAATGATATAAAAGGCAAATGTTTAAAACTAGTCACAAATTTCCTAAACTGCAAACAAAAATTTATTATAGCCAGAGTCGCTAGACCTTCGTCACTCTAAGTTAACATCTATTGAAAGTGACTTCTTGACCTATTTACCATAGCGCTTTTAAAAGCGTGACACGAAGACCAACTGAGGTTCAGAGTCAGTTCTGGTCGAATAATTGAAGGTAGGAAGCAGTCGTCAACGAAAGAGGTGGTTTGGGCCTCGGCCGTCGTCAGCGTACCTGACCGTACTCCAGTACAGCGGCGGCTGGCAGCAGGCAGGTACCGGCGCTAAACGGTCTGCTGAGTGCCTACTGGTCTTTGGAGGTCTGCTGATCCTTGGGGGGCCTGCTAGTCTTCGGGGGGCCTGCTGGTCTTTGAAGGCCTGCTGGTCTTTGAAGGCCTGCTTGTCTTTGGAGGCCTGCTGGTCTTTGAAGGCCTGCTGGTCTTTGGAGGCCTGCTGGTCTTTGAAGGCCTGCTGATCTTTGGAAGCCTGCTGGTTTTTGGGGGAGTACCGGTCTTTGAGGGGGCCTGCTGGTCTTTCGTAGACTACTTGTTTTTGTTGGCCTGTGGGCTTATATTCCTTCATAGCTAACACATCATGACTTTTACTCGTGATCGCTGGGTTTCTTTACATTTCTATACTTGTTGATCTTCGGGTGCATGTTCATTTGTTGAGTACCTGCTGAATTTTGGGAACCTACTGAGTTTTCGGTGCCATGATTTTTTATACCCGTTTATCTTTGGGTACTTGTTGATGTACCTATAGGTTACTCGGTCCTTCCAGATCCTTATGAACTCCGGTTACCTTCAGACAGCTGTACAGTCAGATCCCTGAGTATATGTATAGCTACCTGGGAACCAATATGACGCAGGGAAAAGCGACTCAGAACGCGGTATGTTTCAAGAGAAGTACCAAGGCTATGAGGGCGTCACAACTCCCATATGGAACCTCACAAAGGAAGGCTTGCCTCTCACCCTCAAGAATAAAATGAACAACACCGATCGTAAATTTTGTTGAGTTATTAACCCATTGCAGGCGGCGCTACAGCAAGCTAATACAGATCCTTCAAAAAGCGGGTCTATTTTACCGCACGTTCCTGCTTAGTCGCTATGTTATTTCTGCTGCATTTAACGACTCCTACCATACATCAATTTTGTGGACTAGTCGCTGACAGCGGTGACTGTAAATAGACATTTCCAAAAAATTTGAGAATTTGCTCGGGACAAGATAAAGTTTAGGGAAGAGAGGGCCGTGCTTAGAGAAATAATACAGTGGTGGCAGAAAGAAACTCCGCTCAGCCAATATTTTCAAAGAATTATAAATTATACGACTAAAATTTAGGTAACTAACCATAATAAGCTATATATCATTCGATTCAGCGTTATTTCTTTTTCTATATTTCATAAGCATATCTTTAACTATTTTATATTTGGATAGATATTTTTTTACAATCGTGGCACAATGAAATTTTGTAAATCGAAAAAAAACTCCGCAGCTTAGAATTGGATGTTAATCCTGAAAATCTAAGCATTTCTGATCACACGCCTTCTTAACTACTGCTAACAGTTGAACCAACGTTATGATTAAGTAATACTTAGTCAGAATGCCGAGCCTTTCTCTCAGTGATGGTGAGGATCTTATTCAACTCCACAATGCTGGATTGTCCCGTAGTAGAAGTCGGCAAAAGACTCAAATGTGGTGAAAAACTGTGTGATTGACTATGGTAAGGCATCAGAAGACCGGCAGTGTTCGAGATGGTCCAAAATGTGGCCGCCCTAAAGTTGCTCCCTACTCACCATATACATCAGCAGCCTCAGAAACAGATTTGAAGCTGCTTCAAGTTCGAAAAGGGTGTGAGCTTGTTGTAAAGTGTTCCATTAAAATAGTTAGGAATAAATAGAGAAAATTTAAGTTGAGAGGTTGCACTGCGAAACAAAAACTGATGATTTCGGTAAAGAACAGCATACCTCGTAAGGAATTCGTCAGATGTCATGAAGCTTATGACGCCTCACACTGGCACACGGCGCTGTTTAGCGATGACAACAGGTTCAGTGGGCCAGGCAGCAATGGCAGACAATACTTTGACGGATGAAGGGTGGGGAATTTCATCCCAGGTGTACAGTTCCAACTCTTCCAGGTGTTGGAGGTTCCATCATGGTATGGGGAGTCATCAGTGCTCATGGTCCAGGACCTCTCGGTTGACTTCACGGACGTATTAATTTGGCCAAATATATTGACATGTTAGCTGCGTATTTTGTTCCCTATTATGATGATAATTTGTAAGAGAATGCCATCGTCATTCAGGACAATGCTCCCATCCACACTGCGGCCAACTTTAAGGGATTTTTCCTGGAGCACAACATTTCATGTTTGGTTTGGCCTGCCCAGTCACCAGACCTTAATCCAATCGAGAACGTTTGGCACCCTATCAAGCAAAGATACCATCAATAATCTTGTCCAACTTTGGGCTAAAGTAGAAGAGAATTGTGACGCCCTCTTTCCCGACTATTGTCGGAAATAAATTGAGGCAATGCCAAAAAGATTACAAGTTCTTAAATCCTATAAGTTTATGCTACTAAATATTGACAAGTTTGTTTTGAACACAATTTTTTCTAAAATTTCATTAAAATTACATTTTGTATACATGTGGAGTGTCTCTTGGCCTTTTTGATTCATCTTCTTATTAAAACTAACGAGAATACCAGCACAATTTCATTTAAAAATCATAAATGAATATGGTAATTAAAACTTTGACTGCGATTCTCCACGCAGGAAAACTTTCATGTCGACAAAAATTTCCGCTGTGAGTTTAAAATTGAAGGATTTTACTGTCACAAATTTGGTTATCTTTTCCATTTTTCCCCTTATCCCAACTAGCTTATTCGAGTAATGAACACAAATTTTATGAAAACTTGAAAATTTGTATTCATATACGTTACTACTTTTATTACGTTAGGTTAGGTTAGATGATCGCGTGTACCATATATGTCGCAAGTCGCAGTCAAAGTTTTGAATGAGAAAATGAGGCTGAATCGAGTGTTATATAGCGTATTAAGGCCAGCTAACTTAAATTTAGTGTAATTTAGAAATTAGTGGAAAATTGGCGCCGCGGAGTTCCTTTCTGCCGCCACTTTATTTTGAAATTAACTTTCCTACGTGTAAAAATCAGCCGTTTCGAGTGATGAGACTCATCATCAGTGGTATAACTCTGTATGATGCGACATAAATACTTCCAACGGGAGCATGATCCCTAATTCGACTGTGAGGCATGAACCTACGTGTGGCTCGTTCATCAAGATCTCAACGAAAGCAATGGCATTGAAATCTGGAGTAGTCTGACCTAACCCGACTTAACTTCCAGCAAATAAGGCAGTATTCGCCTTCAGGTAGGCAGCGATAACCAATCAAAATGAAAAGGCAAACTGTTTTCTGTGCCGTTATCGCAAGAGCTGATGGGAACGCGTCGCATCTGCTTTCATTAAAGTAATCAATAGTTATTAGAACGTCTTTGATTTTTATTCACTTTTGGTACAGAACCGACGCCGCATTGTATTCATATTTTCGTGCACTCCATGTAGCTTTATATTTACGGTACATGATGACAGCCCTGCATACTCATATTGTGAAATATTAACGAGCGTTCCGAATAATGACCGAGCATTAGAACTAGATTTTAATCGTAAAATGTACACGCCCTAAACTCATCTTTATTTATTAAGCTCGCTCGCCCTCCAAACTCGAGGCTTTATTCTGGGAATGGGTTTCTAATGTATGCAAAGACTACCTAGTTAATTTAGTCCCAAGCTACCAAGCGATTGGGTCTAAAATACGTTGATGATCATCTGGTAAAAAAATTTTGAGCTCTCTCTTGGCATTGGAAGAGCAATATTTCTACATCATGATGTTCTTGAACGTTCAAAGTGACGTGTGCGTTAGATCGAACGGCCCGCCCTTCGATACTAATGAAACACTGTAAAATCATCGCTAGCAAAGAGCGCTTGATAAGTTCCGGTAAAGAAGACCTTTTTATCTGATTTTCATAACATGCTCTATTCGTTTCGTTGACACAAATGGTTGCCGTGCTATTTTTGCGCTCTATGTTGATACACCACTGCGTAAGGGTGGGTGACAGTAGAGCGGTTGTTTGCGGGAACCGATCTAGCGTTCCGTGTAGAGTACGTCTGTATTTCTGTGTTGTCTTCATTTTATGTAAGGTTCCAGCTCGCACTCTGAATTTGTTCCTGTTTTGTGATATGAAATTTGAAGTTGAATAAGCCTTAAAACCTTCGAAGAAAAGTTTGACATCCTCGCACACTCACGCCGTGCGCTTTTTATTAAGAATTGATGAGCTTTAGCTGTTCTTTCTAAGAGCGCTTCAAATTGCAAAATACACAGAAAACGTTATTCTGTCACCGGTGAAGTCTTGCTCTTTGTATAGACACTGTATCACTTAAATTTGGCGTGTGTTTGGCCATGGTGTTCGTGGACAGTTCGGCCGGCTGGGCAGCCTCGAACCAACACTTATACAAAGGTACACAAAAAAGTGTAATTTTAGAAAATACTTTTAACTCCGTAACTAATAGCCGCAAAACTTCTATATGGTCTTATTTTCACCGCCATTCAATGTACTTTCACCTTGTTAAACCATTCTTTATTCATAGGAATAGTTCACGAACGGATAAACGATAAAGAGACGTTTTTTTGCCAATACGCGAGGGCAATTCTTAAGACACGACCTATGTTATAATCAATAAAAATAGTAAATGTGTGGTATAAAAAAGAAAAAATGAAGATAATAGACTTTTTAAATCAAAATTTTTACATTTTACATTAACAAAAGAGCTTATTGTTTCCATTATAACGACTAACCCCCGTTGTTTTGGAGGGACTTTAGACATCGGACTCTCATTCCTAGTATTGATGTTCTAATTGCGCGTGGATGGTTTCTAAGTTAATTAACATTTTGAATGATACAATAACGTAATTCTCAAGGTCGTGCGGAAGCGTTTCATAAATATTATTTTTGAAATGACCCCAAAGAAAAAAATCGCACGGAGTCAGATCAGGACTGCGAGGGGGCCATTCTACCGCATGCCCAACTGCAATTACACGAGTCCTGAAACTTTTGTTAGAGTGTTCTTCACGCGAAGATTTCTGTGACATGGAGCTTTGTCTTACATCCACCATAATCTGCCGAATCTTTGCCCGAAACCAGCATGCATTTGTGGAATGATTTATCCATTGAGCATGAGTAGGAATTTACCGCGATTCAAATTCCCTTCATAGAAAATTGGTCCGATAACGAGGCCAGACCCAGAAAGTCCAATCCATACTGAAATGTCCCCCGAGACATTTTTTTCAGAAAAATTCCTTGGTCGCTTCAAAGGTGAATGTGATCTGTTATTTTGACGATTAACAGCACCATTCATATGGAAAGCTGCCTCGTCAGACACAACGAGGGTCTCAATAAATCTTCCATGTCTCTCCAAGAACCACCTGTAAAGCCTTGCTCTTCTTTCGAGATCACTTTCTAGCAGTTCCTGGCGAATATTTGGTTTGTTAGCAAAATAAGTTGAATCTCTCTTGATAATTCTACGAACTGTTGACCTAGATAAATTTGTTCCATGATTTCGAGTTAAAAAATGTTCATTATCTTCAATTTAGTCACGCACTATTTAGATGTTTTCTGGCGTTCTTCTTGCGAAACATCTTTCGGAATTTCCCTTATTTCTATTGAGTATAGTTCCATGTATCGAGAATATTGCAACAGCTTTTCTCAAAGTAGGTTTGGTTACACTTCTCCCATGAAAATGAATTTTAAATAGTTGAAGAACTCTTGTGGCATTCTTGATATCGTTAAAAGTTGTGACTATGAATATGCGCTCTCCTTTTCTCAATTGCAATGTTAAGGGTTGATGGTGATGAATTGAATTCCTGCACTTGTGGAGTGAAGTTGAAATAAGAACGTTCAGAAATAGGAATGACGTAGGCATGATACAGTAGCATTGTTTTCTTTTAGTTCATTTAGAAATGCCCTAGCGCAATGGCGAAAAAAATGACTCTCACTTATTGTTCATCTGGTCGTGAACTATTCCTATAGATGGAAAACAATTTAATGTGATGAAAGTAAATTGAATGACGGTGAAAATAAAATCATAAGAAAGTTTCTACGGTTATTAGTTCCAGAGTTATAAGTGTTTGAAAACAAAAATTGTGACCCACCCTGTATATGAATACGTTAGTCGACGCATCTCACCGAAAATGGCGGGACAACTGATGTTAATTTCTTAAGATGCCCTTTTGTTTACGGTAAATTTGATATGAAATAATGCTTGTAGTATCACTGATTCTGCCATCTCTGACAGTCTCACTGATTAGTTAAAAATACAGACCCGGGAATTTTGTCCTATCTAAATCTTCAAGGACGTGGTAGAGAAACAGACGAACGGACCAACCAAGCACACTGGGCAATTAATATGTAGTGGAATGTAAAGCGCAATTAAACAGAGCATGTATGTCATATATATCAATAACAGCTCAGCGAACGCGATACGCTTTTCAACCATAATGTAAACCTGGAGGAAACTTTTTTACTTAGAGGCACAAAATATTATCCCGAGTGGAGTCATTTATTCCCTTGTGCTTAATGCACTATAGGTAGGACAGGTACAGTATACCTGGTGCGTGCACTCAAATCTTGTAACTCTTACTAGCATTTTCATTACTTCTATCGTCAAATCTGGTAACTCTTACTAGCACTTTCATCACTTCCATCGTCCAGATTTCTCAACTGCGCACCGTCTTGTTGCCCATTCTTAGTTTTTACATTGCAAATAAAGATGCTATTCTATTTCATTAGCGAGGCTTCAGGAGAATATGCCGAAGAGGATTGTCCCTGTGCGCATCTTGGGGACTGAGCAATCTTCGGGGGAAAGGTAGGATTTCCGAGGTTTTATTAAAACTTCAACTGTGTGAAAAGTTCTCCATTTATCTGAAAATAAAGTTTAAGCTGAAATTGAGTTTCATTGTTAGAATCTCAAGAAATATGAACGATGGTTGAGCACGTGATATAATAACAATAATTCATTATCAAATAACCGCTGACGTGCATTCTTACCTCGTGTCTTTCGCCTTGCGTTTTTTTCATCAAATCCTCAACGTGACGTAAAATATCACACAGAGCCCTCTGGGGTCAGGGTTGTCATTTTCAAACTTTATGGCCAAGTCAAGTCTTCTCAGGAGACATACGATAGGCAATAGGGTCAGGCTAGTTCGGTCGGTCGACCGTATGCTATGGGGACTGGCGACCCCTTAACCTGCGATAGGGTAGGTTACCCCGACAATATAAATAGGCCGTTCGGACCTCTATCCTTCGTGCCCACTTGTTTCTTTTAATTATCCATCCATTTTCGTTATCCTTTCTTTCTCTCTTTGCTTCTAAACTTTATGTTTCTCAACGCAGGGGATCACATGTGAGAACATACCTTCTGCCTATATCCCCCATTTCATACACTCCATCTTAAATGGTCTTTTTTCTTTGGCGTTCGACGTAGTCTGAGACCCTAAAGTGCTGCAACCTATACCATGACTACTACTACCACTACTACAACTACTACAATCACTACTACTACTACCACTACTACAACTACTACTACAACTACTATCACTACTACTACTACTACCTCTACTACAACTACTACTATCACTACTGCTACTACCACTACTACAACTACTACTATCACTACTACTACTACTACTACCACTATCACTACTACTACTACCACTACTACAACTACTACTATCACTACTGCTACTACCACTACTACAACTACTACTATCACTACTACTACTACTACCACTATCACTACTACTACTAGCACTACTACTACAACTGAGCGTAGAGCGACATCGCATCTCTTTGCCGGAGTTTCGTAATTAGGCATTCAAGTTTTATTGTTCATCTCTCACTGACACGCTTTATGCTGAATGAGGGATTTGAGGCGAGCCACCTCGACTGCGAGCTGTGCAGCGGAGCTCAGTAATTCGAGCCCCTCAAATCGTCGGCTGCGAGTTGGCCCTCTGGTGGTCCAATCAAACGCTCTTGCATAATGGTTTGCCTGCGAGTCAACGATCATTTAATTTGTGGTTACAAGAAACCTTCGTATTTGAATAATTAAAATAAATAAATACCATGGATCCCAGTACAAAGAAAGAGAAAAATGATGATAGCATGTCTGACTTCACAACACGAAAGTGCAAATGAATTCAAATTTGCCACCCTATGTGGGGAAGTGTAGGTATAAGCATTCATCAGTAGGGAACGAGTTAATATACGAAATATATAATTCACAAAATCTTCAGAGCCTATGGATTATAATTCTCGAATTTTGTACGGAAATTTGTTTTTTTCAACGTTCTAAGTAGTCGAAGCAGCCAGCAGCCGATGCGGCCTACGTGACAGAGGTCGAAGTCCTCTAAAGTAATGCCATCAAAATCAAAAATCTCAAAAAGAATTCGACTACTTCTCTCGGAACGATATAGACACATTTTGTTCCAAATGGAATAATCTCAGCAGCTTTGGAGACTTTCCTGGAGAGCAAAGTACGCTTCAGCAATGCGCGAGCAAATAACGAATGGAATAACATCAAAAGACATCGTGAGCCGAATATGGAACGCGTGCGTCAAATTTAAATAATTTTAGATAACGGAAATGATTGAATATCGGTCCGCAGAGAAATAACAAGAGGGTCTCCGTGTTCACTATTCAATGACTGAAATAAAAAATTTCAAAATTCCGTCAGCGATCTCCTGAGGTCGGAATATTTCACAGCGAGGGTCCGTGCCGACGTCGTTCTATTGCTCCGAAAATCGTTCCCAGATATTCCAATTTTAATAAGATTTCCATGTCGTTTTGATTAAAGCTTCCTCTTTGATCAGATAGCATGAAAATTAAATTATTTCGGCTGAAGTCCATGACTGGCCGATCGGAACCGAGAGCAAGAAAAGTTGTTCGATTTATCTGGAACTTCATACGCAAACTTAAGAGGAAGACTCGGGCATCGTGCGGCTGTTGGGAAGAAGTTACCTTACTCTACCATGACACTCCTGAAAGGGGACTAAGTCAGCACAAAAACAGACCAGTCTACGAAAGTCGTGCTAGGCCTTGGATCAGCACGCAGTAAAATGCCAGCGGAATCAAAGCCATGACATCGTCTATACAGTCTCAAGACATTCCCAGGGCCAATAAAACGGACAGTGCGCTGGTTCCGTTTTTGAAAACATTGGCTAGACGCGGCGGAGTCCAAACTACGCCCGCCAGCCGCATATCATCGCGAGCGTCCAAAATAAGAGACCGTTTTGTCACATCTCTCTCATTATTTCGACGTCCCTCGAAAAAATTCAGCTTCTGTTGCTCGAGTCTCAAACTTCTTATCAAAGAAAACATCAAACAGAGTTTCCTGGGAGAAGAATTTCCCGGGGACGATCTAGCTGGCTTCGTCATTCTAGTCATGTCTGAGGAATGTTTGTGGGGCCAAATCTACGGGACCGTCTAGCAGCGCCCTCGCAGTTTCATTATAATAGTAATTATTGTGAGGGTGTCGTAAAAGGGCGCTACTGGGTGTCACAATTAGAGGGCTCGCCAGGCCTGAGTCATGTGCGTCCAAACGACCCTCATTGAGAGAGCCAATAGGTGCTCCACGATCTCAAGCGGGACCTGGTACCAGAGCGATGCCTAGTGCAGGGAACGCTGGTTCTTCCCTGGATTTAGGATGAAGGGCTCCTCGAAAAATGGTTTGAGTTGAAGTTTTGGTATTAACATAAATTCCATCGTGATAGCGGTGCCATAACTCGCACTGGCACAGTATGATGTAGAAAGTGGGTCTTATATGTGCAAGGGAGATCTGTTGACCAGCCTGATTATTTTCTGAGTCAGGGACTGGGCGCGTAGGCAGATCAAGTTCTACGTGGTGAGAAAATAACCTTACAAACTACATGACTGAAAAACCTCTTGGTAGTAAACTCGCATTCTTCCGTCTTTAAACTACTGGAATGTATATTTTAATCGTTTAATCTTAAATTACATACAGTCGTCCCCCGCATAAATAGAGCACAATAAATCGATTTTAGCAAACAGCCACTCTATCGTATTATTTGCTACTTATAATGAGCTCTATTTGCTTCTTATGACACAAATATTTTCCGCGGCAGTTCTTGTAGATAACACTACATGCGGGGGACGTCTTTAGAGCGATTGTTAGCTAGAACCGATCTAACGTTCTGTGCAGGGGACTGTTGTACCTGTACATCAATGTTTTAAATCTTTTCTTCAGTAAAAAAAATTTGTCCATAAGGTAGCAAATGGAACACCCAAAGCTCAAATCTCCACCGCTCTCTTTACAGCGCTTAGCCGTCGCCTTAAGTCAAAAAAAGGCCCATGCCTGAAATATTCTAATGATGGCAATATTTTCGGGGCATTTCTTCTTCTTCATTCTCGTATATTCTTCTACTGCAAATCTGTGATCTCTCTGTAGACACTGAACTGCGATAAATCAGTTAATGCAAATTTTGAAGATAAAATTAAAGTGACATCGTAAATATAAAACAGAACGCTGCTATCCTGCATTAGTTAAATTCATACATGCACTCAGAGACTTACGTTCTCAAGGATCTACACCACAGAGTTCTGCGTTCTCAAGTTAATTGATCAAATTCACATTTTGGATAAATGGACAAATTGAAAACTTTGCAATTAACATCAGACTCCGTTGTCCACTTCCCTGATGATATAAAACAATAAGAAAATTGTATATCAAAGCGCGAGACATCTCGTGAACTTGCTCTGACGCACGATGGGTGTGAAATGTTGACAAATTTGTCCGAAAATATTCCTGACTTTTTCAGCTAATATTCAGTGAATATGGAGCTTCCATCCCCTCACGCAGATACTCGCGGAAATTTCATTATTGCAGATTTATGAGAGAGTTCTAATCGTAACGAACAACTTTTGAGTGTTATGAAGTCATTAAGAATCTTTAACAACTTTTTCGCTTCGTGACTTCAAACGCTGCGACACGAAAAGAATTGCATTTTATGTTCGATCGAAGGCGAACTTAATTATGGAGTCTCCCAGCATTACGCGTCTGCAGGTCGGCGCTCACGTGCCAGAATGTTAGCTTGAAGAGAGGAGTTTTCAAGGAAATTCTTCCTAGCAAATTTAGGTATATTTGTCACGCGCTTTCGAGTGGTTGAACACTGCTGGTCATCAGAGGGACGAAAGTTTCCAACGGAGGGGGGATAAGCATGAAAACGGTATCCTATCTACAAAATAAATAAAACTCCAGGTAGAAGCGTCTCTTATATTCTTAGAGAAATATTTGAGAACAAAGATGATATTACTTGAATCGTTCTGTTTTTTTTGCAAGTAGGATTCGGTTTTATACGAGTTGTTTTAATTGGGCTTTATGACAGTGTAACTGCAGCACTTTGTTACGAATTGTACAGTCAATTTAACTAAAGAGGAATACCACCATTAGAATGTACTGTTATGTTACTGAAGACAAACACGTTCTGATCGCTAAAAATTAGATAAGCGTTGCATTGAAGTGAATTGATCTAAAAGAAGAATTGAGTAGAAAGAATTTGGGCTTAATAAAGCAAGCCCAATATTATAGGAGCTCAGCCCACAATACAAAACACTTCGGTATGTATTCACGTTATGTTTTTCCTTGAAACATTGATACGCTATGTAAACAACAATACAATTAATGACTGTACACTAATACTGCGATGCTAATACACTGCGTCAATATGATATACATCTTTAGTTACATATGAAGCAATCTGTTCGTTAGAACTCATTAAAAAGTAGAGTCCAGAATATGAAGTGTCCATTGCTTGCATGTTAAATTCTCGTTCCAAATTAATAATCAGTGAACTCGCAGTTTCAGCCCTAGTTGTCATTTTATTCTGAAATTAATTTAGTCTTGCCTGATGGTAATTATAATCGCATATGAACAGCACATTACGGACGTAAATTATGAAACTGTGGTAACTGTTTTGAGAAAAAGAAGTTTGTTTTTTGCGAGTTAATTTTTTGACACTTAAATGAGTGCACGGGCTCTTGACTGTGCACTCCCGTATCATGAATACCATGGATAAAATGACTCTCCCATACAGAACCACATCTCTATAATGAGAGTAACCGAGCTTTATATAACCAATTCCTTTCGAAACGACAAAAAATACGACGACTGTTCCATCCGGACTTATGGACGCGGATATAGGATCCAACTTCACATCTGTAAAATTTTTACGAAAATTATCTATGAGAGGACCAGAATTTCTTTATTTATGAACATGATTGGACACTGCCATGTTGCCTTAAAATTTCAAGGTACAACTCAGCATGATGTTCGGGAAGTCGCTTGGCCGGAGAAGGTCGGCTTGTAGAGAAGGGCGTAGCCCCGTCTACATCGCACTCGCAGAAGATGCAAAAACGACGCCGTACAAATATCAAAGAGCTGCTCTCTCTAATGTTGATTTCCTGGAAATAGAGGTAAGAGGACACAGCTGAATCTGTTTGATCCATTACGAAGTAGAAGCATTCTTTTGTTCGTTTGTGGTTACAGACACTCGTTCATTTCTTTATACTGATAGCAGCACACGGTAACAAAGGGCGAGTACATTTGGGATTCAACGATAACAATTACTTTTTTACCCATCTTATCAGCACGTGATTGAATTGTACTGTCGGTTTCTCGCATATCACCTGTTTTTACTCACAAATGTATATATTTCCGAGTGCACCATGAGCAAATTAGTTGATTCTGTACAATGGATCTAACTCATAGAAGACTGGTGCTTGAGACCCATTAAAAATGATGGGAGTTTATTTATTCTTAAAATTAATGAAATTTTTCAAGTAAATAAGGAATAGGCCACAAATCTACTTCATCACTTTGTTTGAAATCAACTATTCATAACCAAATTATGTTTAATAAAATAGTGACATGTATTATTCAGTCAAATGGAACCTATAACTTCCTTTAAATTGCATGGATTCAAGATACGATACTTATTTCTCGAAATATTTTTTTAAAATACGGTATTCAATATCCTGTTCACAACGCTGCCGCACATCAGCGCGGCTCGATCCGAGGAATGTCACTTTTGTTCTGTAAAATTTCTTGTCACCTTTTACGAAATATACATAGAGTGAAATTACGAAACATATATGGAATGAAATTACGCTTCCAGAAATATTCTCTTATGAGATACTGGTGAGGAGGACGGAGAGACCATTCAAGCCACCGACAAACCGTGTATTATAAAATAAAAGGATTACACTTATGAATTTTCTTCAGGCCTCTTTCATTCTTCACACACACAACCCACGGAAGGGGTGGTCCAGCTCACTCGTAGAATAGGCGATTGTATGAATATCTTCGATTTTAATGTACAATTATGATGAAGAAAAATAAATTTCAGGTATCTGGCTTTGATAGTTTGCTCACATGTTTGAAAAGAAGGCTATCGTCCAGAGGCCCGTGCGCTCGGACGCAGCTCTCAGGCGCTCAGTAACTTGGCTGGGCTGAGGTTCGATCCCAAGAAGACGACAGGCAATCGGTACTCACCATTTCCAAGTGAAAGTCGTTCAATAATTCAAGTTTCAAAAAATGATTGATTTGTTGAATTATAGGCCCAAACTGAGATTCAGTTACCAGTTGATGCAAAAATCACTCAAAACAGAGCGAACTGTTGAAAATTTTCTGTAATTCACAAATTTCTAATACTCTTCTCAATATTACTGATATAGCGTGGATGAATAATTCTCAGGTTTTCCATCATGCACTCCATATATTTTCAAATAAAAATCCTTTGGGATGTACAGCAGCGGCGCATGCGCTCAGCGATCAGATGAAGGCTACCTGCGCAGGAGAAGCGCAAAATATCACGACTGCGTCTGGGCTTCCAATTACGCCGCCAAACATCTCCTATGTTTCTGTGCCCAGCCAAATTAATTCGCCTTAATATAAAGCGTATTTCCAAGTCAGATTACTCGGGCTGGATCTCAGAGCGCGGACACCGCTCATTGTTCCGGATAAGAAATAATTATGGAAATTCCTGGCGAGCGGACGAGACCGGGACAGCAATTGTGGCCGCCTGTCAGGGGCGGTCTGGATGCTGTAGGTGTGCCTGCGGCTCCACGGTCGCCTCAGAGATGAATAAAGTCTGCAAATTATCACGTACACTTTGTCTGGAATCTCATTTCACTCCTGTGTGAACTCGGAATATGAAGTTAAATTAAGTAGCGGTAGTAATTCTTGAAGCTCATCTGGATCTAATCTCAGCTTGGCAAATGAAGTTAATGTGCGACGTACTTACGAGTTTTATTCAAACTGAGCTGGTCCAACGCCAGCCGTGCACATTTATCTTTTTACACGGCAGAGCTTTACGGCAGTATGTCAAGCTCGTTAGATGTCACCTTCAGGTATTAAATAAGGAGTTCGCTGAGCAGGGCCTCCCGTGAGGGAGTTCTGCCTCTCGCCATCCCGCTGATCGCAATGTAATAATTAGTTTGTTAAGTTATATTTTGCGTGAGTGGGAAAGTGGAGGAATTCTCTAATGGAGGCCCTCCCACCAAAACGTTAACGTTGAATTGTCATCAGAAAATTTCATAACCTCATAATTGAATGTACGTTTTACATTATGCCGCGAAGGAATACTATGTGCCTGCCAGCTCATTTTTTGAGTATTATGAGCGTCAGATATTTTATGGTTAGGAAATTATAGTAATTAGTTAAATAATTGCGGTGTTGGCGAATTCCTGAGGTAATTTTTGTCGTTAGGGAATTTGTTAAGTAATTTGTTCCGATCATCTTCTGTTTGATATTTTTCCATTTTAGACAACTCAGTTTTTCGAACAGAATCAAGCTCGGTTAAAGTTAGACTCTCCCACAATTCGTCAAGGAAGGCAAGAAGGACTTTCATATTCAAACAAATCTGAATAATTAGAACGTTAAAAACACGTTTTCGGTATCCGAGACTTGCGAAGAAAATCCATTTTTGTTAAATTAAAATTGACGGCAGAATGCGAGCGAGTCGTCTAGTTACAGCTCAGCGCTGGCGTAGGAAGTCATGAAAGAGCTTGGGATTCATCGCATCAGTGTGTAATTCCAGACTCGTGTACCTTAAATTTCAAGTCCTGTGTAGCGTACGATGATGAATTTTATCACGAGTGAAAGCTACGAGGAAAATTGGGTCCGAGAAACTGATTCATCTGAAAATTAATGAAGGGCCGCGAACATTTGCTACCTTACACTACGGGGTGCGTTAATTTACCGAGTTCACGCGACGCTTTTGCGAATTCTAGACTTGTACGAAGGGAGGCACACGTTTTTGTACGGCAGCGTCGCACGGGCGGCAACTGCTCGGAAAAACTGGAGTCGCATTTTCGAGGTACTGATATCTAATTTAACATTGTTAAAACATAACACCAAGTGCCATTATGAGAATGAGCTTTTTTAGGCTGTTATGAATTTGATACCTTTTTGAATTAGACCATGTGACACCAAATATGAAGAGTTTTTTCCTTTCATGTACCTAACACATCCTTGTTCATAACTTTGCGATTATTTGTTTGTCATTGAAGCCCAACATTATATTTCTGAGTCTATATTCTTCAGCGGATGGTAAGTACAAAAGTTATTCTGGTTTCTGCCTAATTGTATATAATACCGGAATTAAAATAATCACGAAAGGTCTACATCATAGTTTTAACCCTTAAATGCACGCATTTACCCAAGGGATAAAAAAATATTTTGAAGGCAATTCTACATTTAAATGAGCCAGTAAACCCATAAATCAAATTAGATTGAAATATTTTCCATTCAATTAACTAAATTGCTAGTTGTATCATATATGATACAAGGCGAGACTTCCGGTTTGTCCATCAAATTGTTAGTTTGTATCATTTATGATATACATGGTGCATTTAAGGGTTAAACCATAGAATACCTTGGTATACTTTGCATTTATTAACAGAGCTTCTTATCTACCTAACCAAAAAATAAAAACTCATGCATTCCGAAAGGCCTGCTTTTTGAACATTGTATACATCTGCTTACTGCTTCTGTGGAAATATTTATTAGCTTCTGTAGAGGAAAACAATCTTCCAATACATGTTATTGAAGAACGCTAACTCTGAGATGTTGCTTTTCCAGAAGAATGTTCTTGGCATTGCTTGCATGCAAACGGCAGGAGGTCCAAAGCATCTTTGGGAAAGAACAGGGTCTTTTCGTCGCGGTTTCGGTAGGAATATCATTGAAGGTGAGTTTGGAATGTTGATCCATATACTGTGACACAAAATTAGTCTTCTACTGCACTGATACCAGAGACTCGACACTTGATGTTCCGTACAAGGGAAACGCAAAAACACGATTATCTGTTGCCTATGCATGAAGCTTTGCACTGAATTTCTTACATCGTGCTTGTCCTTCAAGATTCAACCTTCGAACCGATACTCGATAATTGGTACGGAACATTGACACCCAATACCCTGTATTTCAAAGAATCGACCGACTGCTTGCACTTAACACGAGATGTCAATTTCATCGTTCAAAATTAAGTACCCGACGCCCATCTCTTCATATTTAACTCTACACAATCAAATTTTGAAACCCTAAATTCAACGTTTGGGAATTGACTATTTTTGCCTGTTATTGATGTCTGATTTTTATATTTAACATGTCACACAAAACATTCGACTAGGATGCTTCACAATTTGATGCTTTGTTCATACCGAATATTCTACGCCAGTAGCATTGTATTCGACATCTTACGTCAGATATTCAACTGCCAACATTCGACATCTCACACCCGACATTGAACATCTGGCACCCAATATCGAACATCTCACATCCCCGGCACTGAACATCGGATACCCGACATTGGACATTGGGCACCCGAAATTGGATATTTGGCACTCGACAATGGACATCTGACACCCAGCATTGGATATTTGACACCCGACACTGGATATCGGGCACCTAACATCGAACATCGGACACCCGACACTTCATATCAGACACTTGAAATTGGACATTGGATATCTGACACCCGACATTGGACATCTGACACTCAACACTGGAC
This sequence comes from Orchestia grillus, assembly GCA_014899125.1. Lineage (NCBI taxonomy): Eukaryota > Metazoa > Arthropoda > Malacostraca > Amphipoda > Talitridae > Orchestia > Orchestia grillus. The sequence continues at coordinate 7,054 of VOMN01073265.1, read as the reverse complement.
ATCTGACACCCGACATTGGACATCTGACACCCAACACTGGACATCTGACACCCGACATTGGATATCTGACACCCGACATTGGACATCTGACACCCGACATTGGACATCTGACACCCGACATTGGACTTCCAACACCGCAGAGCTGGTCTCAGAGATCAGCCCTGGGCTGCCGAGGTGCGGAGGCCGACCAGGTCTCTGGCTGAGGTCGACCCGTTCTCCGCCAGCCAAATTTATTGTTCTATTGTTACACCCCTGACAAACTAGGGCCCAAAAATACGGGCTCCTCCTGCTGATGGACGAGGACATTGTTTTACAGCCACGCACAACTTCTGAAAGGACATCTTGGCGGCGGGAGCTTCTTCGTACGCCTGGTGTCCAAGCGAGTAACAGTAACCGCCACCTCGGTTGGGGGCAGCGCTGCGGCCAGCCCTAACTCAGCGGGGCCAGTCCTACTGGTGTTCGCTTGCAAGATGAAGACCAACTTCTTCAGAGTGAATACATTTTGCTCATTTCGACAGCGATTTCACATTTTAGAATAACTGTGCGAGACATTTCCCAATATTTGTTGTTTAATTCTGTGTCTGGGATTGCTTTTCTTCATTGAAGACGGTTTATTTTCCGGGTTGAAATGACCTTGAAAACTTAATATACTTACACGTGCATATTTAATGACACTCCAAGCAGAAAACAATGGTGACTCGTCTGACTTAGAACATTTTCTGTGTAACATCGAGGTCTGCATGCCTCGAGTATGTTTCTACATCTCTTCAAGTCCGGAGTTGTACTTGTGAAACAGACAGCATCTAACGTTGTTCATAATTAGCCTCAAGAGAATTCAAAATCTAGGTGTCGGAATCCGTCTTCGGCTGATTAGACTGCTCATAAAGCATTTATTCTTTTGCAAGTGAACACATATAAAACATTGTCTCCATTGAATGTGTAAAATTCGTACCTGAAATGATTACCTGAAGTTTTCGGAAAGTTTGGATATTTGTGAAGTGACTTTCACTTTGATTTTCACTACACCTCTAAGATAATCGAAGCCCATTTCGATGCACATATTGGTCACAAGTCACTTGCATTGAATATTAAGATGTTGTGCGCTGCCAAACTAATTGATGTCAAAATTCACCCCGAAAATGTCATACTCTGTTTCAGTCAAGACTGCATTTCACAGGTAGACTATATTTCTCAGGTGATCATGGGACTCTACTAAATCTAGAGCCCTAACTCGCAGATCTACTGAGAAGTTGATTTACTTCGACATTTTTCTTTTTGTTCAATATTTTTACAAGGCGATACAGTTTTGCAATGAGATGCATTTACGCGACTAAAAATTTCACAAGTTACCGCTTTCCATGAACTACTAAAACATATTTTACGAGTAATTATGCAGTCAAATTTAGAAATTAGTGAATACATATATACTAACATATCCCTCATAGTTCAATGAAATTGATTAAATCTTTTGTCTCGTGAAAGGTCGACAAATAAGTTTGTTAAAGCTTTTTGAATTTCTAGAACGAAATGAGGTGCCTTGATTTTCTGAATTGGCCGACGTGTTAGTGGGCCAGATTGGTGACGTAAAATGAAGTAACAGAAGACGCAGAAGCTCACACGCTTGGATGAGTCGCTCACTATGATTTCTCAGTTGCTCAGGTCACACTCTCGTCAGGTCACCGAATTGGCCAGTTCATTCGACGAGTTGGCTTCAAAATTTTTAATCGGGAAATTCTATCTGACTAAATACAAAATAATTATCATGTCTGCGCCAGGTGCGCGATAAATAGTTATGTTATATTTAACTTTTATTCATTTTCTTGATCCCAGAATAGGTGCAGAGCGTCCCCGGGCCAGACGCGGAACTATAATTTGCAGTCTCTCAACTGGCCAGATTTTTCGGTGACACTTCACAACGTTCGTTCGTGCAACCCAAAATGTGGAAGATTTCGAGCAAAAGACATTAATGCTTTCATTGCTAGACTTAATTTTCAATCAAAACTCCCTGCTTAGTTTAAGGTACCGAATACGTGCGCTGTGCGGTGTATACACACGCATCAAGAGTTTGTTATGTTGGTTCTATCTTTCGACAGATGGCATTAACTGAATACAACCAGCAATTTGCATATAATTTACGATCGAGACTTATGTCCTGTGCTAAGATTAATTCTATAAGGCTGTCCAGTTCCACTAGACACCTGCAGCCCCCGTTCCTCTATACGTCCTCGGCACAATGGCAGGCTGAGCACAATGCAGATGAGCTGAAGAAGACTTAATGGAGGAGCCCTTCTTTGATTTCAAGCAGACGGTCCTCTGAGCCATGGCGGCTTCTTCAGACAGGTGAGGTTTCCATGAGTTGCTTTTTTATTACCAGGATTTAAAAGGGACTGATTTGTACTTGATTCACCGATTAAAGCAGTGAATGGTACCATGTTTAAAATGGATAAACATTGTGAAAAAATGAACATAGAAATTCAAAAGGAAATGTAGTAACAAATCGACGGGTCGTAAACGCAGTCCGTGCTCTTACTCTCTGCTCATCTTGGTACTGAACACAATTGTAGGCACGACGAGTGAATTATGCGTGTCAGCGGAGGGACACCAGTTTGAGTTTCGGTCTTTAGGCAAATATTCCGTGCTAAAATTGTACAGCCTAGCCACATGCTACTCATTACCTCGCGCTAATGAATTTAATCCGAAATGCTGCGAGTGGCCGGAAATTTAGGGCGTTAGTCGTGTGTACATTGCTGATGGAACAATTCAATTTCGATTATCCCGTTTTTTTAAGGAATTACAAAGCTTCCATCCACGTGACACCGTATCGCGTTATTATTAATTCATATTCTGTTTAACTTCGGAATGGTGGTTTTGAATCTGAGGTTGCTTGAAGCGGAAACTCGTAGTCCATTTTTTACATAGGAAAAAATGGACCATTCCAGGAATAATACTAAGTTGAGGGATGGGCTTAAATGACCCATTTCGAAATTTTAAATCACCATGCTGAGCAGCTGCAGTAATGTTGATTCAAAATGATTTATGATATTTTATTCCCATTCTAAAACATCTATTTAGTAAGAAAACATCAGTTATTGGACGATATAACAAATTTAAAATTCGATTTTGGTCATTTAGACGGACGAGCCATGTTGACCCAGCCAACCTTCTAGCATTGAAGATATTCTTAAATCGAATCCAAGAGCATCTTGGTTGCTAAAGAACAGAAAAGTTAGCGGGACAAAAGCAGGTAATGTGTGACATCTGCATTTTCATTTCTGGTGTGTCTACGCTACATAAATTTTGGTGAGTTACGTTGGTTGTGAGTAGATGAAATTTGTGCGTGAATTAAAACTTTTTTACATTTGATTATGTATGCGTATTTTAAAATATATTTATGCATGACTATGTATGCGTCTAGTATACATATATTTACGTATGACTAGGTATCCATTTAGGATACAGTTATTTTCATGGTACTTCCATCTTGAAGCATAAATTTGCTATCTTCTACTGCGTACGTGTTGAGTTACCCTATTACAATAAGGTTTCCTTACCAATATAAACATTGATATTTTCTTAATGAATATACAAGCTTAAAAGATGGAAGTTCTGCAGCAGTCCCGGGGCATCTGTCCTAGAGTGCAGACCTCAATTCTTCGCGCCCACAACTTTGGAAGAATCGCAGTTTTAGGCGTTAACTTTTTCCAGAGCAAAATATAGATTATATTGTTGTTTTTTATGCTTATGTAAAATTGTGTAGATTAATAATACAGCTTGTCTCGAAATCTCACGCCAGGAGTACTTTCAGAGTAAGAAAAAAACAAATTCAGAAAGTATATTGCACGGAAATTTAATACCATATTGAACGCACACAGAAATTTCTTTCCATCGAATGATACGGACAAAAGTGTTTCATTACGAATCATAATGCCTAACTAATTGCTAACATCACTAAAAATTTGTAAATTGCTGTTCTTTCAAAACATTTTAGGCCTGTTGGATATTAAGGTTACCCGATTAAATACAAAGAGTTTTTAAAGTTGAAATTTTAGAACTTATGATAGAAATCCTAATTGCACGTGAATATTATACCTACTGCCATGTTTCCAATAATATTGTAATTAACGGAAAATTGCACCTCTTGAGCATGAAGAAGCGGGCAGACTGTAGACGCTAGGTCACGCCATTATCTCTCATGTTATTGTGTTTACGCTCTCAAGTGAAAGTGGGAATCAGCTTCTCAATGAGCGAGTTGCAGCACTCATCAAAGGGTGATGACTACAGCACGAGTACAGCCAGAGGAACCTGAAGAAGATGCGAATTTTCTGAGAAAGCGGCAAGGAGAAAGACAGATGAAGTGCAAATATTGGGAAAAACCAAGCTTTTCTATTAATGCCAAGGTGAATGGGTCTGATGGCAAAGGCAAAGTTGATGTGACTAAGCTAAGAAATATAAATGTCAAAAGTTCGCCACTGAATCCTTCTCAAACTGCTTAGGCCTAAGGCAGACTAAAGGTTTTAAGCTCACGAGCCCCTCTGGGACATAGGATGGCAATAGGATTAGATTAGTCAAGTTTGTCTACCGTATGCCCCCAGAGGAGCACTGTTAGGTTACCTTATCTATAGATAGGCCTTCGGGAAATCTACCTTTCATGCCCGCTTTACTTCTTTTATTTTAACACCTTCTTAGTTTTTTTTTCTATTCAATCATAACCAGTCATTTCTATACGCAAGGGATCCTGTGTGGGAACATACCTTGTGTGTGGATTTCCCATTTTCTTTAGTCTTTATCAAATGGCCCCTTCTCTTTCGGTGCGACATAGTCGGAGTCACGGAAGCACAGCAATCTGTGGCACTGCAATTACTACCAAGCTCACAGAAATTAAGAGTAATCCAACTTGGACTAGTTTGAAAATTTTTGGGCTCATGTGTTTAAAACACAGCACTCTTCGTAATGTTCTGATTCACTCCAAATGAAAACATTGCTCTATTTTCCAAAAATTAGATCATTCTGCTGAAAGAGACAAGCCTGTCTTTATACTGAATTACGTTAATGATTCTTGGCAGCGTGTTATCTTGACTAAAAAGGGCTTCCCACTCGTGATATGAAGAATTTTTCACCAGCCAAATGTATTCAAGGAGTTGAAAGCTGCAGGTCTCCAGCAGGAGACTGATGAATTTCAGTTAGAATTGCTGTCTTGAAGAGATAAAAGTACAACTTTTCGCATTGCACTTTTTATTAAAGCAGCGCACAATTTGAAGAAACTGTTGCACATTTCATTTTTCGCTTTACTTTGCCTGACACAAAGGCCATATATTTTTGAGTTAGTTTATTCACACAACAGAGGTAGCGGAGGGCCTCGCAAACGAAAGTGATTACAAATGCAAAAAAAGGCAAAAATTCTATTCGATACAGCTCCGTCCGGAGAATATGTTGAGTGACAACGCGAATACTGAAGACTGGCTCTTCAATGTTCAACGTCATGTGGCTCGACTGATCTCTTTTTCCAGAAGCATAATTCATTCACGTGTTCAAAGAACATTACTGCAGCACTTCTTAATAAGTCAGCAAGTTTCGAAAGCTCATTGAATATCCTTCAAAGCAGATGTATGCAATCTCATTTTCTATTCTGAGCTAATAAGTCAGAAAATGGGTTCGTTGTCAATATTTTCGAACATGGTCTCAATGTCAAAACTTCAGGTTCAGTCTCATCGTGTCTAATGACACAGACACTTCATAACCGATGGTTTTTTACCTGTGTCGGAATCCTCAAGTCTGCGCCTTGAGAAAACGTCTCGACAGTTTTATCGGATACGATGAAATTCCAGGGGGATTCTGCCCACGTGCTTTGGTCGACACAACTCACAAATTAGATCAGAATAGCAATAATAGAGCGTTCACGGCTTCATCAGGCATGCAGAAGAGACTGCGACCAGCAGTGCCGCATATTTCTGGACTTTAATTAACGAACTTTGTTCCTCAGCCTCTGCAAACGTCAAGCTCTTCCCGTAAAAGATTGTCACTCAATTAGCAAACTCCCGGCAGCGACGTCTAATTATTTAGCATGCGTCCCAAAGCTCATTTGAATTGAATCTACTGACGGCGTTGGAAATTTTAAGCCTCTGTTCTAGAATGCGTTCGGTCAAGATTACTTAAACAAATGCTGGCAAATACTTGCAGAGTGGATGTTGTCACCGAGGATTTCTGCGATTTGTGAAGAAACTTTGCGGGAAGTCATTGTAATATTTCGCTTGCATGCGGTGCTCGAGGTACATATCCTGTTAATTTTTCCTGGACAGGAGGGTGGGAGTTTCAGAAAATATAGCTCTCCAGGAAATTCATTAGACTCTGTGGAGGTGAAATAGCAAAAAATTATACTACAATATGTGGAGTAAGGTCGTAACTTGAGTTAGTGACGGATTGTTGCAATTTTATGTTCGATAAATTCAATATTATATCAGCAAGTGAACTCACACCACTAATTCAACAGAAAAAAAATTTTTAAACAAGGAAACGAGAATTGTTTTTATTCTATTTTTTATTCAGTTTATAGTTTATTTTTTCGTTTGTGAGATTACATGAACTGCAAATAATACCCGTATCAAACATATGCAGAGAGAAATCAAATTCAAATAATGATATTATAATATCATTAATAATCTTAAGCACCTCGGTATCCATAAGTAATTTCAGCGAAAATTTTGAAATTTATTGTTCTTTCTAGATGTCTGGAAACAAAAAACATTGCTACAATACATCATTGACCATAAATCGATGTTGAGATGTAATACTACAACTGTTAAGGTTCCGAAAGATGATTAAGTTTACATAAGTGGTCTGCTCTTGAACGATAATTATATATAATCTATTTAATTTGATTTAATGAACCATTCAATTTGAGGTACAATGGATAGATTCAATTTCTATAAGGCTATTAAAATTTTTTATGACCCTATCTTTAAATTCTAGGTAAATCTTTTTTGCGTGGCAGGTTCACTAGGAATGAGATAGCAAAAAAATCGCAAAAACATTTAGTTCGAACGTTTCGAGCATGTGC
>VOMN01073248.1:0-41667 GCA_014899125.1 Orchestia grillus | reverse complement strand
CTGCAACCTACCGCTGACACTGCCCTGCTGCTGCTGACATTGCTGCCGACTCTGTTAATCAGGAGGCATTCACGTGCTGCTGACACTATTGCACTGCAGGCACAGCTGCACTGCTGACGCGACTAGTCTTACAACACTACGCACCACCACGAAAAACTCAGTCATTGCAGCAAACACTCGTATAGAGGACAAAAGGTAAAAAATAGGCAAACGATACTGAAAACAATGCCTAGCACATCCATAATCATGTGGTAAATCGAACCTGCCTAAAATTAAAGAACAGGACGGATGTAAAATGAATAACTACAATGATAGAAGCACTTCAAGGCACGTCCCAATAACTTGCGAGAACTTCGACGGTACAGATCGATATTGGGTCACTTGTTAGCGTACAGATTTCTTTAATGCAATCTTCTTCAATCCATCGGAAAGCAAAAGCTAGTGGACCTTCCGGAAACATTACCACACCTGGATACACTAATAAGCCGTAAGTGCCCTGGGTTGTGAAGTCCTCTTGCACCAAATGATACCGACCCATTCGAGACGTTACACGCCCTAAGTAGCAGTAGCAGTAGCAGTCGTATAGGAGCCCTCGCTCATACACTTTTTTAAGAGGTACAATCCATTCTACACTCACGGCCTTCGTTGAACACTCGAGATGACTTCTTTACCCACACGCACTTCAAGCCTGCGTTCCTCCATTAAGTGAAGAGCCCGCAGGGTGAACGAAGGGACTGACAGAGCTCGTTCTCATTTAATGGAAGTGTCTGTGACGTTCAGTATTGCATCGGGCAGTGAACAACGAGTATTTATTCTACACACAATACCACGTGTATTAAAACTTCACTGTAAAACTTCTATGCTTGAATCAAACAGATACTTGGAAAAATGTACTGAAAATTGCCTATTTTTTGTTATATTCGAGGAACATACTCTGTTCATCTAGAAAGTGTAAAAGTGAAGCAGGTCATCGTACGCATGTTTCAATGCAAAGCATCATTTTCCAGGACTGATGGGCGTTTCAGTGGCCCATCAACTAAAATTTAAGGTGAAATAAGTGACGCGTACGTATAACACGGCCTCGGGGTCTGAGTCATGGAAGCTCACTGCGAGTTACAGCTCGGCGACGCTTAGATAACGTGATCAATCATCTCTTGATTGAAGACTTACAACGGGGCACACGTACGGGGGGTGCGATAGTACTGGAGACCACACTGTAATTATTAGATGCCTGGTGCAGCCGTCCTAGTGTAAGGATTCATAGCGAGAGTAATAAGATATTAATTCAAGGTTGTTTCCGTCAATAAGCAAATAGTAAACGCTTGTTAATTGTCATAAATAATGCAATATTAGAGAAGGTATGCTAATTTATGCGATCAAAATGGTTCCCGGAAGAAACGCTAGTTCAGGAATGTTCTAAGTAAGCATTCATATCAACTGAGATACACGCCCCAATCACAGCGTAGTGTCCTCACTAATCAACAGAAGTCGAATAATTAGTACAAAACAACACAGACTTAAAAAAAATAACTGTCTAATGACATAGTTTTCTTTCTTGATGAGGAGGGACGTCAATACCCCTGAACTACCTGAGGAACTGCAGGCAGTGTCAGGTCGCAGGAGCAAACCTCCTCATCAGGAAACCATCAGAGCCGCCGAAAAAAACGCGAGAAAAAAAATGAAGAACCGTACGAAAGCCATTCATCATAAATAAGAATCTGGTATTTATGGAGGGGTAAAATTCACGACTTGCGAAAATAATTTAACAAGAATTATTGAAGAAACTTCGTGGACGTTTAAAGTCGAATTGACTCGCATTACCTGGTAGTAATTATCAAAGCTTCGTTTAAAAATATCACGGTTCAGATAGAGACTAAAAATCAAGGCACGCAAACGGCATTCTAACGACGACCGCAGACCGATGCCAGGCTTCCCGAGTAATTAATTACACGCGCATCAAGAAGTCATAAAATTACAGAGGCATTGCCCTCCGGCTGCTCGCTATGTGCACCGTTTCTCTAGCTGGCGTTCGAGACCAGCGCGCAACGAGCCGACGAGCAAGCCATATAAGGCAAAGCTCCGTCCAGGAGGTAAATGCCGTGCATGTCTCGATACTTTGCAGGCCAGGTTGCAATGCAGGAATGCCAGCATCTGCAATAATGGCGCCAAGATGAGCTCCGTCGTGCCGTCTAACAAAGCAAACATCCTCTCCTCGGACGAAATGATGAACTTCGCTTCACTCCACTGAAAATGTGACCTTAATGCAGGACTAATCCGTATTAGCTCATTAAAGTCTCCGAAAATCGGACCATCGCATTCACCAAAAATGAGGACGACGATGATAAGCAGCACAGTAGCAGTAGTTTCAACAATGAAAATTTTCTCTTCAAAATTTCAAAGAAAATTGACCGTGAAAGAGAAACATACTTTTGAAACCACTTCGAAACATGCTGCGCCAAGGAAAACTTTAGAAAGCTCAATATTCTGCTCATTTTTCGCTGCGGAAATGCGATAACAATGCGTTTGCTAATGAATACTAACCCATTTCGTAACATCAATCTAAAACTTGTCAGAAACTAGGAGTGAATCACAATGAGCGTACATCAGAGCATTATTTCAACACCAAAAACGCAGAGGGTTGCGTAAGCAGACGAATACACTGAAAAATAAGATGAGGACGTCCGTAATGAGGGAGGCAGTAGCACGGCGCACTCAAGCACGACAGGACAGGACGCGTAGCGACTCGAGATTGTTTCCAGACGACCTTCATACTGAGAATTTCGAACTCTTCTGAGAAAGTTGGTCGCCGTGAGTCAGTCAACCAGCGGGGAAACCCTCTACCTCAACCCCACGAGAAAAGGAAGACGTAACTGAACTGCAGTGCGGTGTTCTTTAGATAAAAAAGTAATACAACGATGTGTTTTCGATTAAACTCAGCGCTTGAACACTTCTGAGAAAAATCTCAGTATTTCTGTACTCGAAATAATTATTTGCCCGTTTAAAGGCGAATTCGAAGCTAAAGAAGGGTTATAAAACCTCAGTGTTACGATGCCTATTAATTCGTACAATGAAAAACTTAACACTGATTTTTCCGAGACCCTTGGTACGCGCATTTCAAAGAGCGGTCAAATGAATGCAACACCGAGTCGGCCCTGAATAAAACATACCAGACCAAAATGAACGATCTCAACCTAGATAAAAGCATTTATCTTAATTGAAATCTGCTGAACAATTCGCACGGAGAAAAACGTCCAGGCTACGCACAGCAGTGCACTAGGAACACGCTCCTGTTACGTACAGAGGCGACACAGCGTGCCCCACACGAACGATTCTCTCGCAACAGTTATTATACACAACACATCGTGTTCCTAGGTTCAAACGTCTGCCGGCGTATGTGTAGCGCCTGCCCGTGAAGAGCTTAACGTTACGCATACAATAATGACATCCGAAACTTAGTACAGCATACGATACTTGAATAAGCCCAATTAAGCGTGATATGGCTGCCCATACGACATTTACATATTTTCAACACACGCGATTGAAGTACAAAAATCGTATAAATCGAATACAAAGAAATATGCACGATTTTTACACGAATGCATTAGAGCGTGGGTGACAAAACGTAAATATATCACGCACATGTTACACGGCGTAACGCACACGTACAAATCTCACACGAATGTAACCAAGGCTGTTCAACCAGACAACTAATCTGCGGTTTCGAGTATAACATTACAAAAAAAGTCCAACTCCGAGTCTTGCTTGTACAGCCTCAGGTGGGCATTAAATAACAAGTTTTAATCTGCTAACACACAATGACATGTCATCACGACAATATCAATTACAATGCTTAAATTGGTAACATGGAATTACAATGTTTGAGCAAATTTGACAAGACTTTAATCAAGAATTATATTCATCATTAGGGAAACAACGTACAAACCCCGATAATGCCGTTCACAACCCTCGATTTGTGAGTAGCTCAATTGTTCGACAGATGTAAAAGCAAGTATTATAAGATGGCAGTAACTGAATTGAATAAATTTCCCGAACTAACGCTCACGTTCTCAAACGAGGAGTCAAAACGAACCGAACATTTTTTCTTGGTTGAAGATGGCAATCAGATTCTTGAAAACTTTTTTGCGAGAAATATAGTTTTAGCACGAAAGCAAAGCAGCACTGACAACGCGAACATTTAGGAAGTCAAGTTGATCTAGCGTCATCGATTCCAGCTTCAACAAATACTAACTTAATTATACCATTGATTTGGAACCGTAAGACAGCCGAACGATGTCCTTGTACTGTGCACGACTACACACCTTCGCATGAACAAGTACTGCAGCTTAATATACGGATACATATTTCACATACATGTGCCAAAAACAGAGAACGAGTTATCCCATGCAGCACTTCGCACACAACAAAAATAGCGTCATGTACACTAAAGATTCTCGCACGTATGATTTGAAGCGCGAAACACAAACAAAATCCGCCGAAACACACGAGATTCCCTCAATCTTCTGCGAGCCCACACCCTAGCATACTTACAATAAATAATTAATATAAAGAATAATACTTGAGAATAATAAATCGTATAAATGCAGGATCATATCAGCAGGGTCTGGGTGCGTGGTCAGCGCAGCCGGCAGCGGTCAGAGCAAGAGTCACCATCCACGTCTCACGCCTCCCACGAAGAAGAAAATTGCAACAACACCCACGTGGTCATCAAACGACTAATTTTCGGCATGCAATTTCAACGAAACCTAAACGCATCGCAAACCCAACGAGAGAGTTGCAGAGCAAGTCGCTGCAAAATCGCTTTAGATGTTCAAGTGGAACGAATTGGTGCTAGGTGTCACACAAAGGTCCCACCACGCAGTGTACGCGACGATGTACAGGCCGACTGCCGCTCCACACACGGACGCAGCAAGAGCAATTTTCTTGAGGGTTAGTGAGGCAAGCCGTGACGGCTTAACATCTTTAAACACCTCAACTTTCTTAACAGTACTGTCACCTCATGCAATGCACAGATCATGGAAAGTTTAAATTCAACACACGTGCACATCCATAAAACACCATTAAGAAACTATTATTGCATTCGTTAGTTTAAAGGTTTCTATCCACATGAAATGCGATGTACGCGAAGAGAAGATGGGACCATCTAGCACGGAGAGTAGAAAACGGGGGATCTATACACAAGTGTGTTCCCATACCGGATTCCCTGAGTATGGAAACGGCAAGTTAAAATGGAAGAGGAAGAAAAGACAAAGAAGAGATATCGAAGGTGTGAAAATTGGACGTACCAAAGTGGGCACGAAAGACGGAAGCCCCGAAGGCCTATCAATAGCTGAGACCATGTAGGAAATGAAGACAAAAACTCAAGATGACAACAAAGAAGGAAAAACAAATTTATTCATTACTTTCTTGCGGACTAAAATAACGAAAAAAACTTGTGAAGAATATCCTGAAGCCGCAATACGGACTGCCTCAGCCTCGTCTCACGATGACCTAAAATTTGTCAAGAAATGACGAATAAGTCTAGTACATCATAATAATTCCACAATCTGATTATGACACAAACAAAACAAAATCAGCTTCATATTTTGTAGATGATAAGACTCAAAATACCATTTAGTTACATATCGCTTCAACTAATTCTAGATGATAAGCACTCAAAACATCATTCAGCTACGCATGGCTTCAACAAGTTTTGACGAAATGATGTTGACGCAAAATTCAAGCCACGGTAGGCAAAGGAAGATAAGTTTCCCAACCTTCCGAAAGATATGAAACAAGGGTTGGGACCATAGGCAGTGATATAAATTCAGTCCAGAATTTAAGGACACGGAGGATGCAATCATTAGGAAAATAGTTGGGAGCGCTGCACTTGAGGCGCCGTCTCGGCGTACAGAAACAAGAGCTCAGCCAGCGAGTCCCTGCACTCTGCTGACGTCATCCGCAGGTCGTAGCGACCTCATCTCTGGCGTCCTTGCTAAGGTCAAATAAACCTGAACCTCACAGGAAATATAAGCTGCGAAATAAAAACATAAAGTGATCAACAGAAGCAACGCGACATGAGAAAAACCTGTCCAGCATACGTTCAGTCAAGCCCTCGCCTCTCCAACACAATAGGCTTTAATTTCAATTTTGGAGTGCTTCACAATCACTTGACTTATGTAGAAAAAATCAAATGAGTACTTCGAAACCAAATTACGTAATTAGGCAACAATAAATACAAGCTCAACTACACCCGTATAGATATAAAGTATAATTGTAATACCTGATTAAATAAGAAAAAGTATGTTCGTATGGCAAACAATTGAATTTGCTAGCACAGTGCACAGTCGTGAGATGTAAGCATGAACCTTCTTTTTAAATGCACCAATCAGACTTAGATAATAAATATCGGTTCACAGTTCCCAATATTGGGCAATGATTCTCATTCATGACTTCTTATACACCTTAACAAAATAAGTCTACCTCAGATAAATTCAATCTTGCCCTATTCAATCATGATTTTTTGTGAGTTTTTGTTCTGTAGAAGTAGTTTACTACTAAGGTAAAAGCAAGGAAATACATAGAACTTTCGAAAATTCGTGCTGTAAATTGGAAACTGATTTTGCAGTCAGGTCATATTTAAAACAAACGTGGGTGACACGACCAGTGCTTCAATCCGAGCGTGTGCGCGTGCGTAGCTGGCATGGAGTTTACCACCATCTCTCCAGGTTAAACAGTGCTATTTCGAAGCGAGCATTGCTATTCCGACGAAACAGCGAGGCTGTGTCAAGATCGGAGAAGCATGTTCGATAAACTGAGATTGAGTCAATCTAAATATCTTAATACACAGAGGAAGTTTTAAACTTTTCACGGTTCCTCATATTTTTTTAGAAAATAACAATAAAAGTAAACATATTTAGTAAAATGTTCACTTTGTATTGTTATTATATATTTATTTACACATTTATATTATTTACACATGACAAGTATTGAAAATTTCCATATGTACTAAGCATTACTGAATAACTAAGATCTTGCGGAAAGCATAATAGCTTAACTTATTAAATTATGATCCGTACACAAACTTTCTTTAGTGCAATACACACACAATTAAGAGAGAAATTTCGGGAAAAGCTTTAAAATTAATTTCTGAAATAGACCGTTTCACGGCAAGAGGCAGTTCTGAGCGATGGCTCTATGACACCACAAACAAAATAAATACAAAAAATAGTCCCGAGCTTTAAACTCACTAACAATTTAATGTAACTGGTAACAAAAAATAGTCCCGAGCTTTAAACTCACTAACAATTTAATCTAACTGGTAACAAAAAACCAACAGGGAAAGCACCCAAATGCATTAATGATAGTCCGCACATTTCCCCCGGGTATGCCATTCTAAGAGACCTTGGATGCACTTTTCACAAGCAAAAATATGACCAAGCACATAGAGTATAATTGTTTATAAATATACACTGCAAATTACCTCACGTGAACAGAAGAATCAACATAAACAAATCCTAATAAAACGTTGTCCTACCTCTTCCGCCCTTCCAAATGACCAAGGTTGCAACGGCCGGAGACAAAAATGGCCGAGTACATCAACCTCGTACGTTGGTCATACGTCTGGATCTTACGTGCTTGACTAAGGGGATAGCAACACATCAGATTATATACAACACATCAGTTTAAAGCTCGGGATGCCAACACATCAAAAACAGATTAAATTCAGGGATGATCATTAAATGACGCGTAACACTAACGTGACAGAACCTGAGCTTGATACTCATCACCTCAGTAGCGTCGTCATGGATGCTACGGAAAATGTACAGTACCTATATCATGTGTACACGTCCAGTTGTACAACAGCTCATGTGTAGAACAGCTCATGTATACGACAGATGTCATGTATACTACAAATCATGCGTATAACAGCCAGGCCATAATACAGCTGTACATATCTGTAACATACATAATACAATGTGTACCTGTGTTACGGATGATGGAACATGTCCAAACAGAACATGTCCAAACAGAACATGTACAGTGTGGAGCATGTACAGTAGGTAAAACATATTATCCTCTTTTTTTATATACAATAAAAAAACTAAACAATTAACACGAATCTTTTGTGATAGAATTTTCATTTCACAAAACTTTGAATCGTAGGCAAAAATATGAAGAGGCAAAAACAGGGCAAACTAGGGGAACTATGCGGGTACTCATCAAGTGCGACTAATCCACCACAAACGAAACTAGAGCTTGAGTATTCCGACAATTTGCAGCGAACGTGCAGGGGTTGCTTCAAATCGCTCTTATAATTGAACATATCAAGAATTGCAGTTAGATTATTTTTCTTATTACTCTCTCTTCCCTAACGACGACTCACTGAATTGGATGGTGCTGAAAGGGTTGAGCTGACGGTCGACGCTTACTACGGTATTGTTCCCACGGACTGCAACTATAAAAGATTTTAAATTTTGTTACTTGAATTTTACTCCTGCTACTTTTAAGCCTTTTTTTGTAACAGTTCCATATTTCTCTGCTAATGATACTTATTCCTTCTCGTTCAAAATAACCCAAAGTGATCCAACGTCGTTTCACCTGCGGCAAGGACGAGTTAACTCAGTTTGACCTAATTTGTATTACTCAACTTTGAGTGAGCAAACTCGCCAAGTTTTCGATTTTGAACTAAAAAAGTCGAAGACGAGTTTACCCGTCCTTCCTTGCCCTCACCCGGACCTCGACCATTTCCGAGCGTATTATTAGTAATTATAGCATCTGTGCATCTGCAAAGAATTAAAATATCGCCTGAATATAGCACGTGTTGCTCAAAAATAACTAATGGGGAAGGGTGACGGTTATGAGGAATAAACACTGAGCAACGGCAAACTATTACACAGTACATTGGTAGGAAAATTCACTTTTTTCTTGAAAATCAGGGACGTCTTACACACACGAGCGTATGAAGAGCACCGGTTTTAAATCAATAAATTAATAAGTAAATAAATAGCGTTCATGCCGACGGAACGCTCGGTGTGAGCGGCCGCACGTTCGCTGCGGCAGGAGGTGACGCCGCCCCTCCTCTCGTGGCTCACCGACCGGCCGCCAGGCCTGAGAGCCCCGGCCTGCATTAGCAGCTGGCCTCTGACGCACAAGGTAGAGTACTATTGCCCCAGGGATCCCGGATATTAAGAACGTCCAGTAGCCAGCAAAATAAAATGTGCAAGGGTGCAGCGGCATTTCCGACCTACAAGCAATGGCGTCCTGAGGGACGCAAGGGCAAACTGCGCTTCAAGATAAACAAAAATACACCGAAAGTTGTAAAAAGGTGAGATCGCAATTCACAGAGC
This sequence comes from Orchestia grillus, assembly GCA_014899125.1. NCBI lineage: Eukaryota > Metazoa > Arthropoda > Malacostraca > Amphipoda > Talitridae > Orchestia > Orchestia grillus. The sequence continues at coordinate 32,320 of VOMN01073248.1, read as the reverse complement.
TGACCATGTTAGGTAATTACCTGGAACTACAGAATCGCAGTAATTTCACTCTAGCGACTATCTAAATAATTATTTCAGGTATGCTCATTTAATTCAGTAATTTAATAATGGCAATAACACAAACTGCGAACTAATGGCAAAATTGGAGTTTCTTATAAATAACTAAAGCAAAGTCAGTCCCTACAACTGAAATATCTACAACGGATGAAAAATAAATGATTACCTCGCCAAAAATCCTACAGGTAGTATCGTACGAGTATTACAGTTTATTGACCTCAATTTCTCCTGGCAAAATAACAGTCCAAGCCAGAACGCGCCCGAGGCTATATCGTCGCCACTCCTAATACGATCTCGAAGTTTTTCCAATTTTTTGCGAAGGTTCGATTGGTTTCGCAGAAGCGCCAGAGACGGTGGGCGCGGAAGTGCCGGGCATGCTTTCTCTCCCACCAAAAAGAAGAAATGCAGCGGCAGGACGGCGCGGTGACATGTCAGCCCTTCGTGTTCTGCGGGCGTAGCTCCAGGCCGCCAGCTCCTCATGCTGTATGATGGCAACAAGAAAAAAGGCCTCGCGTCGCCCTAATCGTCAACCAGGGCGTGGCGACACGCGGCATGTGTCTTCTCATGCTCTTATGCGCTCACATTTTCTTCAACCCTCTACTGAGGAAATTCTTTCCGCAATTAAGCAGCACTTAGTTTCGTATGAAAAGTCTGCATCTAATTGCATATATGCAGACTATTCACATACATGCATACAATAAGCCTCATTTGGCTTTTTGAGAAAAATTAGAAGCATTCGTATGGAGTGGACTTGGAAATCCGCACAAACGGTGAAGGGATAACCTTATAGATAAAGAACTATTTTTGCAACATTACTGCATTTAGCCTTGTACTGAAATTATGCAGAAGCCGTATGAAACAGGCCCTGTAGTACCACTGATTCTTATAGCGTTAAATCAGGAAGGCGGCCAATACCTTGGTCATGGAAATGAGTGCGAATTTCTTCACACAGAATCCTTTTAACCCTCATGCCGCACATTCTGAAGACAGGGTGACACAAAAGTTCAGCCACAAATTTCTTCATCTATGTAAAGTAATGCAATACAAACTAACACAGCTAACATTTTTTTTTTTTTTTAGATTTAATAGTATTTAGTATCAACTTTGCCTCATTGAAAAAATTAGTCCGGCATTTAGATAAATTATTTTAGTACGGTATTGGAAAGTCATCGGTCTCCCATCGTTGAGTATCCCTGGAAAAGATAGTCTGCAATTGAAACTTTGGAAGAGCAGAAATTTCCAAAAACAAGGCTTTGTTTCGTATGCTGCACGATCAAATGTTATAAGGAGACCGGTAACGTTAAAGATGACACCAGAAATGGCCGTCTAACAACAGCAACGATCCAGAAAATGAAGAAGTTAAGTTGCAAGAAATCCACAGAGGCCTATGAGAAAACGTCTGCAGAGCTCGGTGAATCGAGAGAATCTGTTCGTCGCGCGGTGAAAAGAGACTTGGGACTTCCTCCTCAGAAATTAAGAAACATCCATTCCTTTACGAACGACTCAAAAGAAGCTCCGCGTTGATGCCCCGGCTCGCAAGTCTCGACTCTGTTGTGTTCACCAACGAGAAAAAATTCACCACTGAACTAGGGTTCAATAGCAAAAACAATAGAGTTTTCACTCGGAGTGTCTCCGCAATACCTACGAACATCAGGAACGTTAGCCTAACTCTAAACCTTCGCCTGTCATGGTCTATGCAAGAGTGTTTGCAAAAGGAAAAAACTTGGTTTTTGCGCCCCAGGGAGAGAAAATTGACACTACAACTTACGAAGAGCGGTTTCTGGAAGTTTCACTAAGGTGAAGAACCTTGGTGAAACCAAGGAAGTCAATTTCTTTTCTAAATAGATAAACCACTCATTCACACTTTCAAACGAGCACACGCATGGGTCAGGAACATGTCCCGAACTCTTTAAATTTGGGAAGAAAAAAATCATTCGAGCCCCTATCTGAATCCAACGGACTTCTGCGTATGGTTTGGTTTAAAACGAAATGGGTGCAAACAACCACATATAACAGTGGAACATTAAAACGATCACTGCAGCGAGAACGGGCCAAATTACCGATGGATGAGGTGCGTGCAGCAGAGGAGGCAACTCCAATGAAGTTGAAGGTAGCGAAGAGGAGTGGATATACCGAATGGCACTTTATACATGCCTTAGGTCTATTGTGAACCCATTCAAACAAATTTTAAGACATTTAATTTATTTTCTGTATATGAATAAAGTATTTGTTGCAGGACAATTGTTTCACCCAGCACAAGAACTTTTCAGCAAATTAAAAACTCTGCTTTCCGGTTCGTCGGACCATAACCATTGAGTATTTGTTGCAGGAGTTTCAACTTCTATTTGGCCGCTACCAAGATAACCCAATAATAGTTCGATAAAAATTCTGAAATACAAGATACTTCAGTGCTCGTGCTTACGCTACATTTTTCTTACTGCTATCAAAACATGCACTTTTAACCGTATTCAGCATTCGTAGTGTAAGCTTTTAATATACTCAAGCCACAGCTGTTGGTATGACGGCACATTCATATAAAATTGCTCTAATGCTGCTATGAAAAACGACCGTCCATAAACTGATTCACGAAGAACTATCCATGACAGAGTACATTGATGACCTCATCATTACATACATTATAAACTTGTTATAGAAAAGATGACAAAATTAATAATCATGTAAAAAAGAATAATCAAAAACGCAAAGGTACAAATCACCAGCACCAGGAAACATTTGTATAACTTACAATGAAGTAGCTCTTAAAATTAACTATTAACCAGTCAACAAGTAAAATGAAAATGTTCTTCGAATTCTATCAATTGTGACGACAAATAGTACCTTTATATTCATAAAAATGAACACTGAAAAGAATTGGGCCGTTAAATAGGAGTAGAAGTAGCAGTGATGGCAGCGCTTCATTAACTCTGACTATCTCGTACCGAAAGAGTAGGGACCATTTATTACGGACTGAGAAGAACGAAGAATCTATGCACAAGGTGTGTTCCCACACAAGATCCCCTGCGCATAAAAATAGCTAGTTAAGAAGGAAGAGGGAGAAAAAATAAAGAATAATAAGCGAAAAAAGAGGCTTGAAGACGGAAAGAAGAAAAGTGGGCACGAAAGATAGAAGTCCCGAAGGCCTATCTATAGCTTAGGTAACCTATCACTGCCTCCTGGGGCGCCAATCCCCATAGCATACGATAGACAAACCTAACCCTATTACCTATGGCCTATCATATGCCCCTGAGGGTTGGGCTGTTAAATGAACAATTTCTCCAATAGCTTTACCAATCATGAACACGTCGATAAGCACTGTACCTGAGCACAACAAAGATGCGTAGAAAAGAAATCCATAAAAAACTTGCAACGAAATCGTTGACGCAATGTCTCCACTAGCACGGACCTGCAGTAGCCACATGGCCACAAGCAAGATGCGGAGAAGCCCAACTCGAGGCCAAGCTGACCTCTAGTTGTCAGGACACAGGTCAACAAACTCGACAAGATCCTGTAGAAATGTCTAAATTCTTATTCGACACGAACTTTATTTCTTGCTAAGAAACAATTTCACGATCAGCACAGATTATCAGCGCAGGCTGAATTCTTCACGTCACAGCAGTACCACGGTGCATTCGACACGGTTCTTCCGGACTGGGTGCAGGAAGCACAGGCGACCACGTCGCTGAAAATTACCTCTGCTAATTACAACGTAGTATTCAGCGGATGAATGACCTTTCTCCTCTCCAAAAAATTTGCACCCAAATGTTTGACGTGTAGGGTGGAACAAAAGAACGACATGTTACAGAATACTATCGAACTAAACGTAACATATCGGCTAAAAATTTTTTTCATCTACAAGAAAGGCCGAAAATAAAATTCACGCTGAGAAAACGTTCTAATAAGCTGGACATAATGGCTAATCGGCTACATAATCGACTTACAATTCACGGAAAATTTCACAGACACATTCGTTAACCGAATACCTGCCATAATTAAGCTGAACAATCGCGAGGGGCGAATCAGTATGAAATTTCTCAATTTTTGGAGGAAAGAAAAGATTGCCAAATCTGATAAGCCACGAAACATGGCCATAAAATGAAGCCCAACAAAGACCCCAAGATGAGATGGCGGACGGTGAGGCGGGAAGGGCAACTCGGCAACAAAGCAGACGAGAGGAAGTGCCTGGCGTGCCACCGAGGAAGTGTCCCGACCGAGTTGAGTGACACCAGCGGTCGTGCTCACAACACCGCAAAAACTCTACGGCCTCAAAATTTGAGGCATGAAATGAAATGCTGCGGTAGCCGGTATCAATTTGATACAAGGAACGAGTTCAGGATTGCCAGCGGGGAGGGGAGCAGAAATTCTCCCTGCGCAATGCAACGATCAATGTTTTTATTTGCCCATGGCGAAACGCTCGATGTCTGCGTGGTGAAAAACGTTCCCACAACCAATTAGAAGACGCAAAGAGATGTTACACAAAATAGGAGGTGCTCGTAGAGCTGGCAACGAAACGCAAGCGGTAATAGACATTTTTTTCTCATGAATTACAAACGTGGTCGGCAACAAGGACGATAATTTTTCAGGTCAATTTGCAATCATGGGAGGCAAGACAACGCAGGGCTAGCATTAAGGGCATGAGGTGAACAGTAAGCATTGACCGCCCACAAATGTGAGCACCACTACAGCTCTGACAAATTAAACTTTAGCACAACTGTAAAAAAGGAACCTGCCCAAGTTATAACTTCACTGCCTCGGATTTCTTGAAACAATTAAGGGTCTGCTGTGTCGAAGAGTAAAGAGGTACATCGAGAACGATTTACACCACAAGACTCCGAGAGCACAACTCGTGCGTTTTTCTTTCAAGATCTTTCAAATAAAACGATAGCCTAAAAATCGACACTAAGAAAGTATATATCCCAATGAAGAAACACAAGCTTCAATAACTTATTCGTGGCTTGCGACTATTTCTCAAAAATAGCTCAAGATCCTATTGGCGTACAAACACCGAATTAATCCACCGATAAAAATACTTTGCAGGAAAACATAATTAGAAAACGAATTCAGTTACTAAATAACCTGTGGCTGTAAAACTGACCTACTACTCCCAAACGCCACAAAATGAAACATACCTCTAGTGCATAAATAGAACTCATTTTGCCCCTCACCTACTGAGAAGATCCGGTTACAGGAGCAGCACAACCATTCCCGCAATCGACTCACGATAGAAAAAGTCCCACTTCAACGAAGGCTAAGGCAACAGAAACCGCCCCGCTTCTCAGAGGTCTGCGAGAACACGACACGGACAACACGGGAGATTCCACTAAACTTTCGCGCCGCTGGAAATTGCAAAATTTGAAGCGATGATTACTCAATAGGAGACATTTCAATCTGGCGCTCCCAGGGGGCACTGTTAGGTTACCTGAGCTATATATAATCTTTCGGGACTACTATCTTTCGTGCCCACTTTGAACCGCTGCGGTACAACAAGGACTGGACTCGTAGCTACCTTTCACTTCGACTTCCATTTCGAGATAGTCCAGTCTCGTCTCAACTAAAATTTCACGAGTGAAATGCTCTTTTGGAGCCATGGACACACGATGTAGATGTTCTGGCTCCCTAATGAACAGTAACTTGATGAGCACAGTAATAATTTTTAATTGGGGGTAATTAAAGCAATTAAATTTGATTGCGGGAAACTGTCGTGCATCAGAAGGCTACAGAAAAGAACAGTTGTGTGAACTCGTACTAAAATTAGAGCTGCAAAAGCCACCATAAGAAATTTACATTTAAACAAGTGCTGCAGGCATCGCAGTCTCTTCTCTTCACGTCGTAACGACGACAAGCCTTTGTATACCGAAAGGAAAGAAAACTAATTTAGTTCTAATTAATTTAAGCGTAGCATCCGCACGGGATCTGTGTATATGTAAGCCAGTTATATGCATCTTTCAATTAAGCATATCAACTAACTTACACTTAACAATGAATAGAATTTTCGTTCTGAATATTTGTCCATTTATGAAAGGGGAAATATATAGTTTGATGCGAAATAATTGTCACATAAGCAAAAAAATTTTGATCAACCCGTTTTATTAGAGAATGGACTCATTCTTAAGTAATTGGAAATCGAACATACAACGTCCATTACGCGCGTCTTCTAAATTTATAAATATAATTGTTAAATATAATTGTTAATTATGCTCTTTGCATGGCAGTTAATAATTCACACCTCTTAGATTGAGAAGAGAAGCGTTGTTTTTACCGTACCGCATTCGTAAATAAAATATAGACTCAAAAATAAAAAATGAAGCTCGCAAACGAGGTTTAATGGTGCATTTTAGTGCCAAAAATCGAGTGTACAGGTCGCCGCCAGCAGATGGACAAAAGCATTATCGTACCTACAACTAACTTAGCAAACTGTTGAAACGAAAATACAGGCGCAACATGAGAAATTTCCAGGTTTCCCAGCTGAGACCGCCTTCTGCAGCATCACTGGGCCTCGCTGCAGAGCACGACCACAGCGCAGTGCTGCTGCAGTACAACAGGGACTGGACTCCTAGCTACCTTTCATTTCGGGACAGTCCAGTCTCGTCCCAAGTGAAATTTCACGAGTGAAGAGATTTTACCGAACAAAGTGGTCATTAGAGAATGAAACTCTAGCAACTTCAAATATACAGAACCGTCTCTCAACTCTGCTGGAATTCACGTTTGAAAAAAATACAAGGCTTTCACTGAGCAATAGTTACTAAGCTCTTGATACAAAAATCATGATTTGCATTACTACAATAAATTATGTCTAGAATAAACCATGCGTTTCGAATAAAGGGAATGATTCGAACCAACCATTTAATGCACGAACCATTTCCGAGTTGACTGGCAATTTGCACACCTACAATATGCACAAATCCTCGAGCACGCCTAAAAGCGGAACTAGCAAGAGCACTTTTGTAGTGTCCCACGACAGGATAGAGGGCGTCAGCAAACGGAAACTTAACTATTCCTCACTCTAATTTCTTCTATTTCTGCTTTCTCTGTCACTCTAACAGCAGCGGTAGCTTAGGCAAAGAGGCGTAATGAGCGAACTTGAAAGCTCAATGTAATTCCCTCGACCGATTGCGGTTTAGGCATCAACTCTTGCTTGTCTTCTGGTCTGGACGACCTCTACACAAGACATCAGATAAGCGTTTTGATCTGATGCACAACGGGCTACAAGTCACCTATCAAATTTCCTATCAGCGAAGAAAAATTTCTCCGTAAAATACATGAATCCAAACCAACAGAATCAAGCTTTCCAGCTTTGAAAGCAAAATTTGAAAATTCAGTGCGATGTGATGTGCAGGGAAAACATACAAATATATAAAATAGCATATTCTCATCACGTAGTCAATTCCTCGAGAGACCGCTAAAACCAAATTTTGAAAGGTGTCGAGTATCACACCGCATGCGTCCTCCAGCGGCTGACAGTTTGACCTCGGCACAGACGTCTTGCAGTGCAGTGCGCGTCCGACATTAGCGCCGGGACCACTAACACGATAGCATCGCTACTGGACCCGTAGCGGACACCTAAGCTGAGTCCGTAGCAAGTCAAGATGAAGTAGGCACGGACCCTGCATAGGATAAACCTTGGCCGCGACATGAAAGATTGCCTCGAGGTGCAATCCCTCGTGAAAACACCACGATTAAAAATGAGCATCGTCGAGGAAACCCCATCAAAATTTGACCTCAGAAAATGCAACATTAAATTTCACAGCAATAACGCTGCACGGAAAGCATCAAACTCTGATTCGCCACACCGCACTGCCACTGAAGTGCAAATTGATACCCGAGCGCCAGGCTAAATCATAAAGTACGGGCGGCAGCAGGCAAAAATGACACCAGACGGCATCTTAAATTACAGACGCCCTGCATTATGGCCTGAGATGCGATAGTGCTTTCATTTTACGGCAGGACCTAATTTAGCAAGCAGCCAAATTGAAGCCAAGAAACCAGTTCTGGGCAGGCCAAGACCAGGGCTCAGCGGCTGGCGCCAATACTACACCATACGTCGTGCTGCTCCACACAATGGCAAGCAAAGGCATCAGTACAATGTACCGTTTGCAGAGAAGCGTAAGTACACAGCTTTTCCAAGGCTAGACTGTACACATATCAAGTCCAGTTCGACCGAAGGAGTTCGCCAGACCTAAGCATCAGGTCTACATAGGCACAGAACTACAGATGCTCTAAAGGACATTGCTCTGCGTTGCAGCAGGCAGGAGCAAAGCTTGCTTGCACAGTTAGTTGCGAGAATTTTTTTTTAATTGGCTTTCAGGTATTCTATATACCTTAGCGATGGCTCATACGATCGAAATCGATACGAACGCGATAAAAAATTATGTACTAGAACTTTAATTATGTACTAGAACTTTAAGAACAAGACCGCAAAGAACAAACTAGTATCACATAATGGTACTGAAGAATTACTTCAGCACGAGAAAATACTGTTGATCTCTAATACAACCGACCTTTAATGTATGATTCTGGCAATCAACATTGGACACAGATGGCGAGGAGAAAAACCTGCTGGACGCACGCAGTATTTCCAGGAGCAACTCTGGATTGGCGCAGGCGCTGGCAAACGCAGCAGCAATGGCGACAAATGTGATAAACACGGGCTGCCGCTAAACACACATTCCAGAAGGGAATTTACTACGTGTATCTCAGCGACAAAGCCGACCAACATCTCTGGAGCGTTCAAAACGCTCGGTAAAGCTCGAGCTGCAGATTACTAGTTACTTCAAAACTCTCATCAACACGAAGTGTGATCTAAAAACAGCCAAGACAAGGGACCACATAGTATGGATTATAAAGAACGGGGAATCCAAGAACAAAGTGTGTTGCCACACAAGATCTCCTGCGCATAGAAACAGTAAGAATTACGGAGTGAAAAAAGGACAATTGAGATACAGGAAGGAGTGAAAATGCAAAGAAGCAAAGTGGGCACGAAAGATGTTCCGAAGGCTTATCAACAAATAAGGTAATATAACAGTGTCTCTCCGGGGACGCCAGTCCCTATAGCGTAGGATAGACGAGTAGTAGTGGTGTAGATTGCAGCGCTTCAGTTACTCACTCCCTCTCACCAAAAGAGAAGGGACCATTTAGTATGGACTGCAGAAAACGGGGAATCTATGCACAAGGTACATTTCCACACAGGATCCCTTGCTCATGGAAACAGAAAGTTAACAATGAAGAGGAAGAAAAATAAACAAGAAATAGCGAAAAAGGTGTGAAAATAGGAGAAGTTAAGTAGACAAGAAAGACTGAAGTCCGGAAGGCCTATCAATAGCTGCGGTATTCTAATAACAATACTTTCCTGGGGTAGCATACAACAAATAATTTAACTAACCTAACCCAGCTGTCTATCCCACGGCCTCTTGAGAAGCTAAAACTCTAGTACCGCTATCGACATTTTAAAGTCAATTTTCACATTCTAAAGACGTACATGCAGAAGTAACAATGACCTATCACTCTATGAAATGATACTCTAAAATTCTATGAAATGATACTCTAAAATTCAGTGCCGCAGAATCATATAGGAATATGATTATTATCAACTAATTTCGTTGAAAGTTATACTGTACGTATTCGCAGTGCGCTACGATGGTGGAGAAGGCGCCAGGGACTGTCACCAAGCAAGAGGCTGGCACCCACCAGCGCGACAAAAACACTATACAAACGGCTCCAAATATGGCAGGCGGTTCCATGGGTAATTTTACCTTAGAAATACAAGCAGTGTAACATTAACAGTTCATCATTGAGGGGCACCTTCACGTCATCCGTACATTAAATTGCATCTCGTGTGCTTGTCTAGAAGCGTTCTATGGAATTACATTGCATAGTTTTGAAATGTTTACGAAGGGAATTGTAATGGTGAATCTTCGTGTCGTTTTGTCCAGCCTACTTTGAACCTGGATGTGCAATGTGCGTTGCACTTGCATGAGTGGGATGAAAAACGACGGAAGCAATGCTCATTTGTTTGTTTTTTCAAGAATTTTTTTTAGGAATTAGTGTCATTTTTCAATGAGATGTACAGTAAAGCCCGTCGTTTAGAATTCTCGTGGTATAACATAACGAATTCAAGTAAGATCAGTTATTTTAGTATTAAACAACTACACCAATGAAACAAACAATTTGTGATTTCTCTGCAATACAAGTGGCGTACGATACAACGATGAGGAGCGTACGATCCAACGATAAGTAACGCGCTAAGTTTTCCAGCTCGATGTTCCACAAAAATGCGTCCCTACTAGAGTCATTAAATGCGTTGATAGCACGATTGTAGCTTTTCCGTCCAGGAGAAATGCAAACAGGAATGAGTAAGTGGGACGTCGGCGAGTGAACAATAGGACATCGGCGAGTGAACAATAGGACGCCTGTACACACTAAAATTAATTGAAGAAGTGTAGGAATTTACAAACCTTATGCACGGGCGTTACGCAGACCTAGAGTGCTCTAGATGAGAGACCACCAACGTTCACAGACAAGCCAACGCTCACTTTGTCACGCGCATGCTTTTATTAATAGACAGCGTATTTAAACATAGATTTAGACCCTAAAAAAAGCACCACTGGGAATGTCTCACAGAAACGCGCGACCACTCTGGCTGCTTCATAAGACGATTTCTGTCTTATCCCTCATACCTTTATTCCAAGTCCCGCACTTAGTTGAACAGTGCCCGGCGCAGTTGCCAGGCACATGACCACAAAACAGTGTAAATCTGATCCGATCGGAGTGCTACCTTTCATGTTAAGTGATAGAACATCAAATCACAATGAGCCAGGGAGACAACAACATCAGTAACTTCAGTCCAAGAGGCCGGTGTGTGAAAGGCACTTAGCCCTTTCACTCCCGTTGGGATAATAGAAAACATTAGGCTCGCTTGCATAACAAGTGATATGATATTTAGTGCACCACTGATGAAAGCGGGATCTAATTGGCTGAGAGTTCACACGAGGCCGCAAGTAACTGACTAAGCGTAGGTTCTCTGACGTCACAAATGTGGGGTAGACGTCAATTGCGCCCCAGAATTCCAACACAGAATCTGTGGGACGCATTATCCCAACGGGAGTGAAAGGGTTAAAGACTTGTACTTTGGTTCAAAGCTCCGAGTAACAGAGGACCCACATACGCATGACCACACAGCACTCGTCTGCCACACTTTGATTTAGCTCGAGGGAGCAGGATCGAAAGAGCTACAGTTTTGGTACGTACTAGTCACCGGACATCTTAGTTTCAAGATGCAGATGATCTACTATGCGTGCCATCCCAACGATAAGTTCACGCACGTGTATCACCCACATCAACTCGGTTTTACGTTGGTGCCCGGAAAGAAACCGAGATTTTCAATTGTTTTCAATACGTACTTTATCCGAAAACCACAATGATGAAGGGAAACAATTATATCATAGAACTACTTCAAGGGCTGAAATGAGACCACATGCACATACTACCTGTGACTTCCCCATAGTCGGCAAAAACTGAACCACCAGAAACAATAAGCATGATTATTTCACCCCACCACAAGGACCCTCACAACGGCCTAAGAAGGAAGGTAGAAAGGCAGGCAAGCAGGCACAGGGCGACCATCGCACTGCAAACTTAGCAGCCCACACGCCTGATGCTCCCACAGCAGCAGCCACCCGCCGCAGTATACTAAGTCAAAACGACTCTCATAGCACACCGGAACAATGTGCCCTGGCCATATTCAAAAACTAATGATGAAATAGTATTCCCGTTCCACTGATAGCAGCATTATTAAACAGACCCATACACTACGAAGTAGAGAAAAAAATGATAGCACGCTTTTAAATTTGTTTAGAAATTGACTAATGCTGCTCCAAATGTAATGAAATTTTTAGTGAATAAGGACAATTTAGCCAGATTTTGATAATGAATCACAATTCTTATGTGAGATTATATTTCAAAAACTAATTGGACAAATCATGATTTTATAAGTAATATTGGTCGGAAATAAAGACAGGACATTATGTAAAAATTGCATTTCACAATGCAGAAACAACAATTTGAGCGATGAACTTTAGTTTCTAATACTTACATGTATTCCCTGTTGATTGAAGCACATGAACACAACGGTTATTCATGAAATTGATCAGATTTGATAGCCCTGTGCTTGGTATTTTCCCCCAACCATCTTTTATGGCAATCCATAGCGTTCCTTTATCCTCATATCGTCTTCCATTAGCACAAACCTGCCGTGATGAAATGGCCCATGGGTTCTCGATGGGATTGAGGTCGAGAAACTTTGCAGGCCAACTCAAGATTTCGATATTGTTATCGTTAAGCTAATTGGTAGAAAGCTTTGCAGTGTGAATGGCTGCGTTATCTTGCTGGAAGATAACGTGTTGTGAGCGATGATGGGACACAAACGGAAGAAGACTTGTTTCTAAGACTTCTGTAAACTTCTGAGCGTTTAGTTTGCCTTCCATTCTCGTTAAACTCGCCGTTCCGTTATTGGAAAAAGCATCCCAGATCACGAGAGATCCGCCCTAAAAGGCCGCTTGCTAAAGATTTGGTCCTCCTTTCTCAAGTCGTGCCAGCACTACTGAGAACCATCAAATCCATCCAAGTTGAACTTTTTTTATCAGAAAAAATCCCTTCAAACCAATTCCTAATGCTCCACTGCACTTTCTCCCGCGCCCACTCCTCTCTATTAAGTTTATGCAACTTTGTGAGTGTTGGCACAGTCCTACGCTTCTTGTTTACAAAGTTTTTTGATGGCCCCAAAATTTGTCTTACTTTCCTTAGTGTTATATGTAGGTCTAAGGATGTCTGTAAGCTTTTGGAGCCGTTTCCCGGGTGAAAAGCGTCACGCAGCAGCCTTCGGTGACTGGTCGGACTTAGTTTTGATGGACGCCCACTTGATTTCTTTTGTCCATAGGTACCTGGACTTTGCAAGTAGTTGACCCGTTTCTACATCGCCAGGGTCATAGTAATACAGAAATAGAATTTCCTTCAAAATGAGCTATCTTTATTTCCAACAAATTCTTTAACTATGAGTTCATAATTTGTCTAATGACTTTTTGAAAAATAATCTCATGAAAATTGTGATTCAATATCTAAATCTGGTTAAATTGTCCTTATTCAGTGAAAATTTCCTAACATTTGGAGTAGTACTAATAAATTTCTAAACAAATTTAAAAGTGTGCTATTATTATTTTCATTGCTTTAAACTCTCAGCAACTAATATCTGAATATAATTCCTCTTCCCATCCTATGGTTTCTTCCCTCACTCTCGGAACTTCCATCCAATCCCACGTACCAAGTAATTTTCTCATAAAAAAATGTCCTTTATGTGTATGTGAAGGGAGTATTAGTGAAGACACTGTTTCAGAACTCACTGCATATCATCTTTGCGTTCACGTATAAATACGCCAAATAGATAGCCCAAGCCAAGCCTTCGACTTAAGTTCGTCTCAAAACTAACTAAAAACTTTGGTTTTAACGAGGAAGTCACCTAACACAGCGAGCAGAAAATATCATGGCACATATTACACTCGGACAGTATCCGAGCATCGGTAAAGCTTCATAGTCAAGACAAAATGTAACATCACACTTGAACACAATTACCGGAACACGACTAACGACACGCAGCTCTCAAGACTAGGCGGCGTACTCACCTGCAACACACTCGCCGCAACACAAAACCTCCATAAAAGAGCAAACAAACAACAGAGCATAAAAACGTTTGCAATACTAACGTTTCGAACCGTTTTTACGTTGCCTAAAACATCTCTCATTTTCTCCTTGGGTGATGTTTAACTCAGAGCACCTACGGTGTGAGCTATTCGCTCTTGAAACTCAGCTTACTCCTTCACTTATCTTGTATCCAAGCTCATTTTTTCAACTACGATCACCATGAGATCCATTCTAAACCCAGCCAAGCAACTTTATATAAAAGCTGATGGCCATGATTCAGATAATACTCAACAACACAAATTACTAAACTGAGACACAGTGAAGGACCGCTACCCCATACGAGTATTTTAAACGAGGCTAATGTAAACGCTTTTGTGGATTTAGTCGACGACCCACAGGATGCCAACATCAAACCACACACAACACTGCCAGGTAACCTTGATCTCAAAGTCCCACAGAGCTGTCGCAAACAGAAAGCAATTTTCTCCGGCGAATTTCATGGAGCAAGTTCAAATTTCATATGACATTTCAGCTAGATTTAAGCGAGCAGACAGCCAAAGGAGCAATGAGTTGACATAGATGTAGTTGGGGATGCTGCAGCCGTAATGTGACCACTTACCGTGCAGCTGCGTGCTCCGCACCGCAAACATGTTGAGTGCCAGCACCTGCAGCAGGTGCGTGCCGGAGAGCCGGGAAGGAGTGCACTGCAGGAGGGCAGCGAAGAGCAGAAGGCACCTCCTGCAGCAGGTGTCGAACTCCTCCAGAGACACGCGAGAGAAGAGCAGGCCGTGGCAGTGCAGGAAACACGTCAGAAACTGCTTCATCAGCTGCTCCATGTGCAGAAAAATGGCAAGATTCAATTGAAATGCGTCGTAATACGCACATAATGGCAACACAAAGAACAAATTTTTTTTTTTAATTCTGTTTCGTCCTTGACCACATCTATTACTATTTTTAAAATGTGCTCATGTTTGAAACGTTGAAAATCAATGCTTCTTAATTTTTTCCTCACTTCCACTACCACATCATATTAACATCTATGCTCTTGCCTTATTTTATCGTCATGTTTTCATTTATGGCCACGATAGCGTTTGTTTCAACAACATATGGTACTTACTCTTATTTTCGTTTATCTACAGCCAATATTCCACACTACGTAACAGTGTACAAATTATTTACTGCAACCTCGCCAGCTCTGATTCAAAACCTTCTATCTATAGAAATAAATCCAAAAGAAATAACACAAATAACACATAAATCCAAAGATTGAAGGAAGACTGGGGCATAACACTGATATCCTACAGATAACAAGGACAACAAGTGCAGCGCTGCACGACAAAGGAACCTCATGAGATTGCGACCAAGAACTCCTTGCGAGTCGGGTCGGTAAACTGTTTAATTACTCTGTCGCAAGAAAAAACTACCGCACCTGATCTGAGGGCAGCGTGTCGACGAGTTTCGTGACAGGGTCGTGCAGAGCGGCCTGCGCAGTGGGCAAGGCGCAGGTGCGCAGCTTGGTGGCGTTGGAGCCGTCGAGCCTGTACCACACCTCGCGGTGCAGCGCGCCCTGCCGAACCACCTGGTCGGGGGCGCGCGGGGACGGAGGGCGGCAGTCCAGCTCTTCCTTCAGTACCGTGAACTGCCCGAAACATCACCTCAGTCTGAGCCAAGTCATGGCTAGTGGTGTTTATGAAGCACGAGACACGGAATAGGATCGGTATACGTGAGTATTTAATCCTATAAATCGTCTTCGTAGAGGCCACTGGAAGCCAAGCTATTGCGGTCCTATTGCACTCAGTCATATGACTACATTTTGAAATGGTTGGTAAATTCATTTGGGCACTAAACGGTTTGAAATTAAAATAGAGTGAATTGGCAAATGCACTGGTCACCATCATCAGAAACGAAAAACACTAATTCTATGTTTGTAAACGAACCTCAACTCTCCTGCTACAATAACAGCTTCGTAAATATCATACTCAGCTTGCTTGACAGTCTCACACCTCACCATTACTCTTAGAAGAGCTTAGATGCAGGAAGCCTTATTAAAAATCGGCGCAGTTAATGCCGCAGTGTTCACCATAGGCCAACTGTGCAGTGGCGCGGTCGTTATGTCCGCTTTAGAACATTACTGCAGAGATGTTCATGCAGCCACTAGCCAATTTCTCTCCCATGGAGATAATCAGCGCAAAACTGCCGGAATACGTCAGAACACCACCTTCGCTGCGAAGAACTGCCTAAAGCCTACCGTGCAACAACGCAATTTTACAATGGAGAGGGTAACCAGTAGCATGATGTGGTTCGGGTAAACCAGCAAAAGCTGTCTCTGACCCATAAGGATAGATTCATGGCTGTAGCCTGCAATAGCCCACCTTCCTGTCGACCATCTGACTCAGGGTGACTATGGTATCATCTTGCGATCCGACGAGCTACTCCAGTAGTTACCTCACTTTTTTACGTATAACTATTTAACTATAGCGACAACAGGAAGTGTAGGACTACCGGCTTCTGCAGTAACCATTTTGCTTCACTAAGAAGCGACTTGTGGGCAACTGAGTGTTGTTATGATGCAATAGCACCAGTTTTCGCTGAGGTGGTATAGTAGATAGGTGCTACATATATATAGGTCTGTATTTATTTCATTACACTCTAGATGGTTACTCCAGATGTCATATGAATATCTCATTAATTATAATACGAAATTTACTAGAGATTGTTGATATACGTTATTTTTGGTAACAAAAACATTGTTCTAATGAAATATTCTCCAAAAAAGTTTAGTTTGAATTGTCGGATCGAGAGGGGTTAAAACAAATGTACAATAAAATAAACAAAGAATCAATTGTGTGTGCAAAGCTCAAGGTTGAAGTTTTCAAGATGAACAGATTTTATCACTAATTCGATACTGATTCATATCGTTAAAATATCTATAATAGACAAAGAAACCCATGATTCCAGGTCTATCATATGATATTTTCAATAACTAACTTGAAGCACACCCTCCTGTGATTAGGATTGAAAAGCGGGGTTTTCCAAGGGCCAGGACTGCAGCAACCAAAAACGAGACTGCCCATTTCAAATCCTGGTCCCAGTAGTAAACATTGAAAGAAACCTCACAACGAACCCTCATTAAATGCTCCCTCATCTAATGTCCTCGACGCTGGCAGTAATTCCTGCAACTCACCCTCGTCCGAATGCCGTCAAAGAATGAGGTAAGCGAATCTTTGGCAGACACGAAAGGGTTGGCAGCCATGAGCGAGCGCACGTAGAAGTAGAAGACATCCAGCGGTCGTTTCTGTCAAAGTCACAACTTCAGATCTTGTGTAATTTCATTGGTGAAGTTAGTAATTACTGAACTACACAACGTCGCCTGAAAGTACACTACACAATCTTGATATTACAAACAATTATTATTAGACTTGTGTAGCACACAAACGCTCTATGTGAAATTAAATAATGGAAATGCAAGGCTCTGAATTCAAAAATTTCAAGAGAGCACATATCAAAAAAACAAGAGCAAAACACGCCGTGAACAAATCTATTCCCACTTTTTCAGGTGCTCTAAAATACAAATGTTTGTTACTTCGACCACACAAATAATGAACATAACTCCAACGATTCAGTTTAAAACGTTCCAAGTTCAAAACACGCCAGATGCAAAAACACTACTCGCATCTTATAGAAATCCTATTAAAGTTAATACGTAAAGTAATTTCTGGGGAGTAATCATGGTCATTCCACAAAATACTCTGATATAAATGCCACTCTCAGCAAAGTAAATTGACCCTGACAACAAAATTTTGACCTCCAATTTCCAAATAATAGTTCAAACAACCATACAAATAAGAAGCTGCTTCAGACAGTAAGAGCATTATGGAGTCAGTGAACCTTCTGCCGCGTTTGTGCATCCGCAGAGTTTATTAGAGATGCACGAGACATGACATCGAACTATGTGTTAATACGAGCACCTCAGAGACATCTGATGAAGAACAGCAAAAGGAAGTCACTGCCTGAGAACATACAAGCGTCATCACGACACATTTAGCTGCAGTCTCACACACGACATGCCGCCCACCACAGCTCCAACGGTAGCAGTAACAGTACGGACAGCAGCGCTTCAGTAACTCGTATTATCTCGCATCCAAAGAGTAAGGACCATTTAGTATGAACTTAGCAAAACAGGGAATTTATGCACAAGAACCCCTGCGCATAGATACAGAATGTTAAGAAGGAAGAGCACGGTAAGATAAAGAATAATCAGCGAAGATGGCACGAAAACGGAAAGAAGCAAAGTGAGTACAAAAGATACGAGTCCCAAAGGCTTATTTATAGCTGAGGTAACCTAACAGTGCCCCCTGAGGGCACTAATCCCTATAGCATAGGATGGACAAATTTAACTAACCTAACCCTATTGCCCATGACCTATCCTATGCCCCCTGAGGGGACATCGGTCATACACTACTTTCATCAGAACACACTACTGAAAAAATTTATGGTAGTTTAGAATTTCCAGTATCCTTTATGATAAAACTACAGCTACAGTAAACCTTCAATAATTCGTACTTCATTAATCCGGATTATGCGAAAATCTGGACAATTTATACGACCAGATACTCGTCTAAAAATCTAGAGACTATCAGGATTGTATGACAAAATCTATATTCTGATATGTGACGATGACGAGGTTTGGTGAAAACTGCTTATTGCAGGCAATGCCACACAAAATCACAAAATAAGATTTGTTTTGTGCTCATTGTGTGTTTATATTTGTTTCATAAATATGATGTACTAAGTTTATAAAGCCAGGATTTCACTTCATTCATCTATAAGCACAGATTTTGAAAAATGCAAGTTAAAATCTAGATTTTCAATAATCAAGATGGGTTTCCCCCCATTAGATACGGTTTTTTTAATGCACTGTGTAAATTTTTAAATATAGCATGAGCCAAAGATAGAAAATGAAAATTAGAAACAATGGGAGAGTTACTAATACAGCAGAATTGAAATTATGTGTTAACACATTGAACATGACTCCTAATATTGGTCATCGTATCTTTGCATCAACTCTGATCTCTGCATTTTTAATGGGTATTGACTCGCATTATGTTAGGTAACCTTAGCTAAAGCTGGGCCTTTGAAACTGTTTTCTTTCATGCCCACTTATCTTTTTTTCATTGTAATGCTTTCTTTGTTGATTATTTGTTATTTTTTGCTACCCCTTCTTTCTTAACTTGCTGTTTTTAGGCTCATGGAATCTTGTGTGGAAACACACCTGTGCATAAATTCCACATTTTCAGAAGTCAATACTAAAGGGTCCTTTGTTTTCCCTCTCTTGAGACAGCCTTTGATGTGGCTAGGAAGCATTAAACTAATAATAAATGAATTGAGATGCTTTACATCCGGGTCACCAAATACAAACCAAACACATTACCCAGCAGACAACTCCCATTTACAACAGAAATAAAATCAGGAACTAAAAGTTTTTATCAAACAATATTATAGTTCCCAAAGTGAAATACTGATCTATTTCAGAAAGAAGTCTGCCGTCATGTCATGACCAGATCAGAAGCTTCAAG
Organism: Orchestia grillus; assembly: GCA_014899125.1. Taxonomy (NCBI): domain Eukaryota; kingdom Metazoa; phylum Arthropoda; class Malacostraca; order Amphipoda; family Talitridae; genus Orchestia; species Orchestia grillus. The sequence continues at coordinate 13,001 of VOMN01073248.1, read as the reverse complement.
ACCCCACATGAATGGAGCAACACGAGCACCTGGGTCACAGAGAGGATGGCCAGCTGGTGGAAAGGTCGTCCGTTGCGGGGGTAGAGGCGAGACGCCAGCTGGTACCACCTGGACACCAGAGCACAGCTGTCACCAGTAGCCACAACACACAACAAAAACAGTACTATATTCATGGCACTAACAATAATATAATGATGACAACAACAATAATATAATAATAATAATAATAATGATAATAATAATAATAATACATTAATGGCAATGACACACTGATCGCAAAAACGATAATTAATTGACGGCAACAACAATAACATCACGACCGCAACAAAAACACATATTACAGGCGACACATAAAAAACAGAAACTTTTGAAATCCATAGTGGTTAACTATTTTGTTTTAACAAATGTTTCAACATATGGACCCTTACAATCAGTAGTACAGATTGGAGGTAAATTTCCAGATTTTAGCAAACCTACACTGATAATTTGGTTTTATGTCTATCGAAAGGAAAGTTGTAGTTCAATTTTGTTAATAAAATTTGCTGGATTTTTTCAATTTTTATTAGATGTTTCAAAAGTTTCCACTTTTCTTTGTCACCCTGTACATTGCTGGTGGCGACAACATTGTACTGAGCGAAATAACAAGAGATTGTTGGCAAGCGAGGCCCCATCTTGGTGACATGAAGAGACAATGCAATTTACACTGAAAATTTTGGAGCAAAGAAAACTGAGGCATAAAAAACTAATGATGACAGTTGTAAAAAGCTGGAGCAAGACAAAGACAACGGCAATGGGCATTCTAAAATGACTCCCATAATTAAAAAAAAATAGCTCAGTAAAAACGCAATCGTGGTGACACTTATTAATCAATCGTGTTAATTAAAAGCTAATGGCATCCAGTAAGAGTTGCTAGTTGCAATGAACTATCACAATACCTAACATCTCGCAATTAGCAACAGTAACTAGTGAAGTTATGAGACATAAAAAAACGCAATGAGACTTCTTCATTAGTCCGACTTTGGCCACTCAAAAATATTTAAGAAAAAACCTCCACTCTGGCATTGGCCTCTAACACAAAAAATACCTCTTTAGGTAAAAAGTATTCTACTTATACAGATAGAAAGATGTTTGAAGGTTTGATTTGGAGGAGGAAAGGCAGATCTGGTATCTCGTTCCCATGGTCTCATTAACCATTAATGTTGGGTGGCAGGTAGAGTTGCCAAGTTAGCACTCCTATTTGTATCTTAGCAGTCCTAAATTCTCCTTTGAGCATCTGGTACTAAATGCAATGTGCAACGCACCTGCTACAGTTTACCAGTTAATTTTTTTTATTCAGATATTCATCGCAACACACAAACACCAAATAAGAGAAAAAGCTAGTTTTCAGTGAGAAATCAGCCCTGGCTTGAAAGAGGAAATATGTAATGGCACCAGAGCTACACTCACCACCAGCAAACTCTCATAAACAAATCCTTTAGCCAGCTGGAAGACTGAGTTCTGAACTTGCTAAGTTGCCACTAAGCCCTCACACCCTTGTAACAAATGTTGCCAGAAAGTATAACAGAATAATGTATAATATTTAGTACATTGAGGAATTAGGAAAAAAATTCCTTACATAAAACCAAAATTAATACTAATGAATACTTTCTTCGTGTATAAGATGTTGTCAATGAAAATGCTCTTTTGAGGGGAAACTCACTGTGTTCAAAAAGCCTTCCTAAAGATAATGACATACATTGCAGCATACTGAGCCCTTGGCAAAGCCTGATATGCACTCAGTACATTAGATGCAAAAACAATGTACTTCACTCTAATGTGGCCTGGGTAAACGCAGAGCAAAGTTGGTCTAACCTGTAAGGCAGTGCACTGTTGGCCCCTGCATGTCCAGGTCCGCAGTACTGCAGTCTGTAGCGGGCCAGGTCACCCAGGTCGAGCAGCAGCCGCTGAGCTACCCCCAATGCCATTTTGGCTCGCCCTCGCCACTCCTCACCATCCCCCCGACTTGCCACATCTGCCACGCTTACACCATACCGGCTCTCTATGGCCCGCACAATGCTCTGTAAAATGAAACACCTCCATTTAAACTCCTAAGTACATACTTGGCATTCAAATCATTGCAGCTAATGCAAGGCTTTTGCACAAACTCCAGTATATAGATTCAGCTGCTGGATTGGATCAGCTGAGTCAACTTGCTTACATTCTGATGAATGATGGCAAACAAGAAAATATTCAACAATGACCTCAGCTGAAAGCCTAAAACATTTTATATCTTAAAATAAATAAATTAAAACTAGCCCCATGCAAAACAGCACAAACAGGGAAATAGCAGTAGAATAAGTTCTGTCACTTACAATGCCCAGCAAAAAAATACAGAAAGAAAACATGTTAGTGCAATTTGGTAACAAAAGTGGCTGAATTTTGCAAAGAAGTTTGAGAAGAAGTCTCCAGAGGTTTGGAATAAAGTACTTCAGTTGAATGAGATGAAAATAGTGTGGTTTGGCATGAATCCAATACTGATAGTTTGAAGAAAACAAGGTACTGCATACTTACCAAAAAATACTATTCCAACTGTGAAATTTGGAAGTGGCTTGATCAAGATTTGGAGTCATTTCAGTGCCACAGGTCTTGGAAAAGTTGAAATAATTGACAGGATAAATGGAGCACATTACAGAAGTAGCTTTGAAAGACATTAAGGGCAAGAGTGCATTTACTGAAATTAAACCCAGATTGGATTTTTTTAGCATTGACAACAATTTAAAACATTGGGCAAAGCCAAGACAAAATTGGTTCAGTTCTAATGGAATAAATGCTCCAAAATAGCCTAGTAAATCACTCAATTTTAATTTTTTGAGAGAATTTAAATCAAGAACCCATAAAAAAGCATTGTCAAACATGACTGAATTGAAGAAAGAGTGCAACCGATATGTTTGAAAGAGATAACTCTGAGCATCTATATGTTGTAATTAGCAACCAAGAGTATACTACAAAATAATATGAAACGATTAACTTAATGTGTTGTAAGCTTTTATATTCATAATTTCAATCTTTTTATATCAAACAACTTAATTGTTATGTGTATTGCATTTTCAGATTATTTTCATTGTCATTAAAACTTATGTTCTCTGAGCAGTAAAAGTTTCACTCATCTCTGATGAATATAACTACATAAAATGGTATTTTTAATGATACATTGTAAATTTAATGGGGCATTGTAAATTTAATGGGGCACTGTATATAAACAAATGAATTTAGTCAAACATTTAAAACTTTTACTCACTGCAATTTTTATCATGAATCATTCCAAATAATTTTAATCGCAATAAAAACAAAAATTCAAAATTTTATGATCTTGTATTAGTACAAAAATTGCCTGAAATAGGAATTTTATTCACAGCTGTAGAGTCGAGGGAAAAAGTTCAACTTAGACTCCTAGGATTGCAAAAAATTCTGACTCCAACTCCTAGGATTCCATTAAGTCTGACTTACAGAACACTAAAATATCCACCCCAACTCCAACTCCTCAATTACAAGACATAAATGATATCTACAATAAATAAACTTTGACCTTTCACAATCAAAATTTATGTACTCCAGATATAAATTCTTAATAAAAATTTTTCATTTTCTATGAATTCATATTTAGGCTACTCAATTTATTTATTTCCATACCTACTTCTATAATTGAATGGAATTTTTGTAACATAGAAATTGTTATACATAGACTAATTATTTGATAATATTTACAAACTCTTTTTTAATATTGGTTAGTAGCCTATAATGTACACCCACATATTTCTTCATCTGAAGCATCATTAATAATTCCATACAAGAGCTATTCAATTTATGAATTTATGAGTTATTTACAATGAATGAGTACAGATTGCTAGCTAATATAAATTGCAGTTTTCCTAATTTGTTTTTGTAATACTTTGATAACTAGTGATAAAATGGTTCGAGTAAGTAGAAATATAAATAAATTAGTAGGGAAATCAAATGAATAGAATCTATAAAGCTCATATTAAATATCATCTAGCATGATCATCTTGCATTACTGATTCTAATTACTGACTGTGCACTACATATCTGTCTCTCTTATGAGACATTTGCTATGCTTTGAGGACTAAAGGTAAATAAAAATACCAAGGGTAAATTATATTTGGTTGCCAGTAGTTTTTTCTAGTCATTCTCAAAGAAGAGCCCTTGAGTGTTTGCTTGTATTATGGGTAAAAATTGATAAATCATGTTAAAATAATAATTAAATCAAGACTTCAGGGGTCGAGCCCAAATTTTCATTTGACTCTGACTCACAGCATTTCAATGAATCTGACTCCTCCCAAACCTCTGACTCCTTCCGACTTTGACTCTGCAGCCCAGATTTTATCCAAAATATTCTTAAAGAAACAACTTACTTGCAGGAAGTTGTGGCCTTCCTGCACAAGCATGAGCAGTGTTGAGATGCTCTTTTGCTGTAGCTCCGGGATATGCGTTGCGTACTCCCGCAACTTCTCTGTAAGAGTCACACGTACATGAAATAATGGCTGCTCATACTTTACCCTAAGTGAAAAACCAAAGCTAATAAGGAAAATATTCTTACCAAAGACTAAGCATCCCTAAATCATTTTCCTGCTTCAGCTTTCATTATTGAAATTTTTATCGCAAGGAAGTGCCAATGAGCCCAGTAAAATATACACAAGAATATGGAAACAAATTACTTTTTCACACTTCATTAGATCAATCAATAAAAAATAAGAGCAAAAAATGCAATGACATAGTCATTGGGATACCTCCACAAAGTTCAGAATAAGCACAACTCCAAAGCCTTTACACAACCTTGATATCCCCCTCAGTCTTAGTCTGCAAATGAATAAACTTTCCAGCCAAGTGACCAGCTCCTGAGAGCTAAAAATGACCCCTAGTTCTGCTAAAGAGTGCTGTGCTGGGATATTATCCTCCTTCTTCAACTACAGGTATTGAATATCAAGTACCCCCACCTTGTATTTGGGAGAAAATCAATAAAGAATGATACAAAACATAGCTTTTGTCATGAACCAACCCTGAGCTTTCTAGAAAGTGTTCAGCCAACTGGCATCTGCTCCTGACTAATTTGCCATTCCCTTCCATGATGGTTACATCAGGAACTGAATTAGGTTTTCTGAATTTAAGTTTTACACACCATTCATAACTGCTCTACGCAAGCCCTTTCTTCTTCTATGGTCTTCACCAAAATCAAATTTTAAGCATGTATGATATCTTAGTTAACTTTCCTCAGATTTTGTACTTGTTATTAACAATAAGGTAGCAACATAAAGTAACAGAGTACAATTTTGAACTAGTATCAGTGATCAATTTTTAACTACATTTGAATATTTTCCTTGCAGATACATGTATTAATTCAACATTTCAATTTTTGATTCATCATAGGGAAATATACATGAACTCCCCAGTACATATTAGTTAAACAATACAGTATATATTAAATATCTCATAAATATCAATCAAAAGAAACAATCAAAATGGTGATAGGAGTTTCAAACTCAAAGTTTGCCGGGTAGATTGGTAAATAAAATGTTTACTTTGGTAAACCATTTACAGGACACACAATATGGATAATTGTGTCTTATAACACAGAACCCAAAAATGCAGGGGGAAATTATCCAAGCACAACAAAAATTGTATTAAAAAGATCTTGTGAATATCTTTTTGTCATAAAATTACCTTTCAATCATGATGAACACTGTTAAGATTACAATACCCACATCAGAAGCCAAAAATTCTGACTATATATTCAACAGCACTAGAAGAAACTTGGTTGGATTTTTAGCTTCATAAGAGCATTGAATGGCATAGTGGGGTTACCCTCCAAATTCTAGAAGTTTTCTATCAGAATATTATCCATATTAGCAATAAGAAGCAAATTTCAAAACGAAATAACATACAACAAAGTAAATAGACATTCATTTTGCCCCTCACTTTTTCCCTTGTGCAATCCACATGCCTTCCAATGTGTCATGAGAGCAATTAGAGTTATTTCTCAGCTTTATCATATATTTTTAATGTTTGTATTTATTAACTACATAGATATTACAAAAGTAAAAGCAGAAGTAAAAACATAAATAACTGTACAATTGACTATCAAATATTTGTTAGAAAACTCAGTACAACAGAGAAAGCTCTACACACATTTGAAACCATGAGGTAATAAACAATTTAAGGCTGAGAAAATTTATACATTTATCAACTCAATTATACAATACATGCCTACATCATACACTTTCAGATAAACCTTCAAACTAAGCTTTCATGAGCAAGCTAAAGATTGCTATTCTATTCACATTTGGATAAGAGCATGAATATTAGAGCATCAGCTAATCCCAACCATATGACAAAATACAAAATTCATAGAGCATCATAAATCCTAAAAATTTGGAAAATTTACAGCAGAGAAAGTTCGAAGCTTTAACTCACCAATTATATTGTAATAAAGAGTCTTCCACATCTGAGCTTCAAGATTTTTCTGATGGCAAAGGGCAATGTTCCCGGAAAAAAGCTTCATATAGCAGCTCTGAAGATAAACTCTGATGTCCATGATACGTGGAAACTCCCGAGGGATCTGGTTACTGTTCACATAATACTGAATATCACATTCACCCTTGTGAATATTGTGCAGAAGTTCTTCATAGCCTGAGATGGTCACTGGTTCTTCCATTAAACCAAAATCACCACTCACTGTTTTACATTTTGGGACAGAAACAGGATTGGAATTGGTCAAGATATGAGGTTTGGCCAGAGGCACCATACCTTTACTTGGACTTACAGCAGTATTGCAAGCACCAGTTCTTGGGTCAAATCCACTCTCAGGCACAAGTACTTGACTTGTAGACTGTAGTTCTTGCTGTCTGCGACTAAGAAACTGGGCCAAATTTTGTTCATATGGTAAAATGTTTTTTCCAGGAGATGAAGTACATGGCTGAGCTCTAGACTTTTCTTTCTTTGACTCTAAGTACGATTCTTCGGCCCAATCCGAACGATTGCTCTCTTTAATCTTATCTTCTTTATTGATTTCTTCACAATTTTTGGATATGATTATTTTAGCTTTATCAAAATTTCTTTGTTTTAGTGTTTGACTTTCCTCACTGCAAGCAACTTCTTTGTGTTCCGATTGAGGTGAATGAATAGAAACTTCAGAAAAATGTTTAGCAACCAGAGGGATATTTGCATTATTTTCCTTGAGAATATTACCTGGTGCACTTAATTGAGATTTCTCACCAATCATTTCACAACTATTTTTTTTATTTCCCAATAGTTTTCCATTATTTGAAAAATCAAGACAAATATCATTAGTAGGTGGTTCACTTTTGACACTCTTTGTTCTTTCTTGCCCTAGTATGCTCTGACTTTTATCGATGAGATTTGGTTTACTCGAACATGCTTGAGTATTTTTCAAGGGAGTTTGCTTACTTCTTGGGTTACTGCTCAATTTGCTTGTAGATGCAACACCAGCAAGTTGCTTGGAAGGTTCACTAATATTTAAACCATAATTGACCTTGGGTGCTTCACTACTAGATGAACTGACTGTGATACGGAGTTCAGAATCTCCATCAACATTTTGCACACTTACTGCTGAATTTGTAGAAAGGTTAACATCTGCATCAACTTTTAACAAAGGTGTACAATTTGGTTTGGGATTGTTTTTGAAGTTGTCTACTATTTTACAGTTGCGTTTTAATTCACCATCAAGCATAGATCTTTTGAAGTCATGAGCATTACTATTTTTACCTCTTCCTTTTCTTTTCTCATCTTCAGACATGGACTTCATTGCAACTGCTGAAGTTACACCTTCTTCATTACTAGGAGAATGTGCTTCACAATTCAAATTGGATAGCATCTCAATACCCTTTGGTTTACTATTCTCTTGGCAATTTTCATTTAAATTACTTTTTGAATATATTGTTTGATCTCTGAAATTTCTTCTTGTTATATTTCCTTCTTTCCTGAAATCTCTACTCTTGATGTCTCTGGAATGATGAAGAATATCAGTTAACTGAGAGCTCCTATTTGTTTTCTCACTTTGCCCAGTTGTTGGGTTGCTTTTTTCTAATTTTTTAGAGCCTTTCACTTCTTTTGGGGCTACTGGAGAGGAGCCATTCTTCCTCTGACAATAATTTCTTGTACTAGAATAAGTTTCATTTGTGTTGTTTGAAACAGGGTTGAAATCTGATGAAGCACAAATAGAAGAATAGCTCATTCTTCCATCTCCTGAAAAATTGTTGTTACTAGAAGATGGTATACATCTCTTTTTTCCATTTTCTTCAACTCTGGTCTTAGAAGATGGTGCATCTGCAGTTTGTTGACGGTGGCGTAAAGCCCCAGGCCTGTAAATTTCAAGGTCAGCTCTGCGCTGAGGCCGCTTCTTCAGTTCATTTCTGGATTCCTTTGAAGTTTTCTCCATTTTTGACAACAAAACAGAGCCCCCACTTTCTGAAAAAAAATTGTGATCTCATGAAGGGTAAAGTATTACAATAAAACATAGTAATAATGCACAAATACATATACATAAATCCCCATATCATGTACTAAATCTAACATTTCAGTAAAAATACATATACCAAAATCAAATTTTTCCATAAGTATGAAACTGAAAAAAATATAACAGAATTTCTACTGACATTCAAAGATTCAAATCACAGAAGATAATATTAATAACTGAAAAGTTATTTGTAAGTATTAAAAGTGCAGAGGTACTAAGCCCTAAACAAGAAGTATGGTTCCACATTTTGCTCTGAGGTGGCAATGACATCAAGTTGGCAGAATGAAACAAAAACCTTCTTCAAAACAGGCTGCACAGTTTCCAGCATTTTACAGTTGTATTGTAACCCTTTAGCTAAGTGCCATTGGAATAATACATCCCAATGAAATTTGTAAAAATCTAGTAAACACCCAATTATAAAGTACTAATGGGACACCTTGTCTCAAATGATTTTCAACTTTAGCTCTTATCTCATTCTTAAGGATTAACATTTTTCTAATAACTTATTAGATTTATAAGTTCAATCAGTTATAGCTGTAAAACTTGCATTTGAAAATGAAAAATGTTAGGTGGCAAAAGTGTTGAGGCTTAAAATGATTTTCAAACTCCACAATAACATTTCTAACAAGATTTGATTTCATCATTGCTGCACTGGTCATGAATTGATTAATATTTGGAGCTATATAACTTTAATATTCATAATTATATTTCACCCCACACACACACTGATGAAACTATGGTCTACTATCGTTTTCTTACAGAAGTAATTCAATAAAGAACAAACTTTTTAATTATAGAGAGGAAATTTTATCCTTACACTCGTCAATCATCATGATAACAAACTAAAATCCCATTTAGAAACATGAGCACAGAATAGCTAAACTTGCACATCAAAGTTCAAGGTGAAGGGTACAGGCTGACAAATTAAACAAAAGAGAAATACTAGTTCCAATTTCTTTCATTTTAATGTTCACCTGCCTTCTTTTTTGGTTTCGGGCAACTCAAGATTTACTATTGTTTGTTAACTTGAATGTTTCTTTATTAGCCTCTCATTTTCCCCCCAAATAATTGATGATTAGATAGTTTAAAGCTCTCTATCCACATGAAATGTGATCCAAAGAGAGATAAGAAGAAGGGACCATTTAGTAAGAACTGTAGAAAATTGGCACCCATGCATAGGTGTGTTCCCTCACTGGATTTCTTGTGCATAAAAACAGCAAGTTAAGAAAAGAAGAAAAGAATAAGGCATGAAAATTAATAGGAATAAAGTGGGCACAAAAGATTGAAGTCCCAAAGGCCTATCCTTGCTACAATTTGTCCTAACAATTTGTGCCTAACAGTGCCCTCCTGGGGGACACAAGTACCCATAACATACAATAGACAAACCTAACTAAGCTCCCTCTATTACCTATTCTATGCTCCCTGAATAGTTTTCCCTGATTTTAAATTAGAAAAATTAGCAAATTAGTCAGACAAAGAAATGGCACAATGCAACCAAAACAATAGCAAGGAAATCATTACATTAGGCCAATAAAGCCAGTATTAGGCAATCTATTGAGAGACTTCTTGCCATCTTGACAGGAGCACTACTGAGCACTGGTGGGCCTGTCACAGCTGCACTTGGCACTGAGATTACAGCTTTATGCAGGTGCCTGATCAGGGATCAGGTACCTGGCTGCTGTGATCACCCAATACACTACACAGATTTATGATTTATACATGGAGTGAAGCTGAAGATTAGAATTTGCTGATGTTACACGGTGCATGGTTATGTGGGTCTACCAACAATGGAATCAATATGGTACCTATGGCAAAACTGTAAAAAGAAAATTCAGTGAGTCTAGTTGACTGGAACTTCCTTGCCTCAAAGAAAACTACTGCAAAATGTCAATGGTGACCATTTCTGAACAAATTCTTCATAGGAAACTCCATGCAATGGATATCTAGAGCCAAATGGCTCATAAATGGCTGATGTTAACTTCTGCTTACAAAACCAGTTCTTTGAACTGGGTCAAATCACATACACATTGGACTACAAGGGAGTGGAGAAGTGTCATGTGCTCAGCTATGTTGCTTTGCCTATCTTTCAGGATCCCAACTGCCAGATATATCATGTTAGATCTGTCATTAATTGACATGACAGTCATTCAGGATATATTAGGCATTTAGATTGGCCAGCTAAGTCCCCATACATAATCCAAATAAAATTTGCGAGACCCTCTAGAATGACGAATAAAACATTGGCAAGATCCTCTACATATTGTGGCTGCTCTACCAGATCAGTTGATGCAAGGGTGGTTTCAAATAGCCAGGTTTTGCACTAGCCATTAGGACAAATATAGACTCAATGCCACATAAAACGGCTGCTGGTATTTGTGCTTGTGAAGGCCCTACTCCACATTAGTAACAGGGGACTAACAATGATGATCCAGGGAGCTCATTTACTTTACTGCAACAAGCTGCACACAGCATCCTATTCATTGTACAGCCTTCATTTTTGCATCATTGAGTAGGATTTTCAATATTATTTACTTTACTGCAGCCACCTGCACAGAGTGATCTATTTATTGCATACCATTCATTTCAGCATCATTGCATAGAAATTTTTTTTCTGAGGGACAGAGACCTATTTTCAAAAGTTTTATAATAAGATAAAATGATGAAAAATTAGTTTATAATTTGCAACCTGTCTCCTCTTCCTATGCTTCCTTCCAATATGGTTAGGATCACATTAAGGTTACATTAGATTATTTTAGGGCTACATTGGGATAACATTAGGGTTATATTAGGGTTATGTTAGGCTTAAGTTAAAATTAAGTTACATTAGAAAATGTTGGTTAGAAAAGGTTTGTTTTGTTCATTTGACATAATGTGCGATAAAAATGTGTGAAAATAAAGTACATGTTTCTGCAAAGTTTGTAAAAATACTGATACATTAGTACACAAACTGTTTGAATACCTTTTAATTTAGTATTTTCTATGCATCAAAACCTTTTGAATGGAGATTTCTACACCTTAGAAAAATAATTCTTATCCAATGACACTAAATGAGAGCAGTATAATGAATATGATGCTCTGTGCAGTTAGCCACAGTAAAGTAAATGTTTATAATTTGTACAATATAAATTTATTTTCCACATAATGTACCTTTTGAAATAGGTTTCAAATATTTAAAAAATCTTATTTCACGATACTAAAATAAAAGTTGTAGGATAAATAAAACGCTCTGCACAGTCAGCCAAAGTAAATTAAGTATTATCAGATTTGAAAGCAGAGAAAAAGCAATACAAAATAATATCTAAATCATTCTCCTTTTAATAGAGCGTAATAATAAAATCACAAATTCTACAAAAATGGAGCTACATTTTTATAAGGTCTGACTGATGCTATTATGCAGATTGCATTATGTCAAATTTGCCATCAGTAAACAAAATAAACTTATCCCAACAAGTAACCAACAAGAAGCACAAGAGCAGAAAACAAGACAGGACAGGATAGGTATTGGCTCACTTGGCTGAAACAAATGCTCCAACAGATGTTGTTCCGCATTGCAAATTTAAGGTTGTACTATCTAAACAAATTTTCACAATTTTTATCTAAACAAATTTTCACAATTTTTATCTAAACAAATTTTCACAATTTTTTGTTGTTATAAACCTTTTTGCAATAGGTTTCCAAAACTAAGAAAAAATCTTATCCAATGAGACCAAAAGATAACTCAAAAAATCTGATCAAAAGTGATCTCTAAATTTGTACAGTGTATTCATTTGATCTTCGTTAGACTGTACTAAACACATTCACAATTTAGGTTTGACAAAATTGGATTTTTATCCAGTACCCACTTTTCCTTACCACTATGTGCAACCATCAGATGATCACAGCTGACATAACGTACTTGGGTAAACTTTATTTCAAATTTTGTGGTAATCATTTAGATTTCAATAAAAAAATAACAACTCAGCAGTTATAACTGGTCCATATTAACAACACAAATAATCATCCTCAGAATTACATAGCTGTGCATTTCATATTCAAAAGTATTAGCCAGGATTCAACAATAAGAGTAGTTATAAAACAATACCCTTATTTTCACAATCTAATCTTAAGGTTCGAAGAGCAATTTCTACTTATAGATTTTAAAAAATACTTGAAATTTATGTAAATGCTCACATCCTTTAATATGCCTTACAAGATATAATTAATCAACTCGAGTGCAATTTTGACCTAAGATTGCCCCGTAAATCAACTTTGTGCTAAACATAACCAGCAATCAAGCAATACAAATACACCAAAAATTCTCTCTCCTGAGACCATTATCTTAATATCTTTAAATTTCGTTAAAATCATCCTCTACTAAAGCTTACTGTCTTCTTATCTAGGTTGATGAGAGCAGAACCAGAAAATTTACTTTAAACCTCTAGCGTATAACAGAAAATTCTTCTTCTTCTAGGATCCTGATGGATCTTGAAAGTTG
>VOMN01073243.1:809-17695 GCA_014899125.1 Orchestia grillus | reverse complement strand
GAGGCCCAAACAACTTCAAGATATTCAAGATATTCAAGAATATCGTTTGCAGGAAGGTCCGACGTTTTTAATTCGTTTCGCTGCCGTCGACTACTCACATCGTATAAAAACAGCGTTTCGATTAAACATCAATCAAATTTGCCGTCTTCTGGTACATGAGTAATGCAAAAATATTCGTCAAGTGTATATATCAGTGTAATTCATCATTGTCGCAATAATTGAAAAACACCGTTTCGCTGCTCTCAGTTAAGCGTGATTCACTCAACAATAGTTTCAAATGCCTTGCCGCTGTCATATTAAATATATTTGACACTTCTAATTCCCGTAATTAAGAAAACGCCTTTTCGCTACTACCAGTTTAGTTTACCCCTCTACCAACTTCCATAACACTTTCTTCGACCTGCTCTGCCCTCTGTCCTATCCCATGTCTAATCGTTTGCCTGTGCGTGATTGGTGTGTGACGTCACAGCTAGGACTTGGGTGCAAGCCCAAGAATGGGACACGTGACTCGTTTCAGGTGTCTATTTTGCTCTATTTTATATTATGATAATCCCGAAGCGTTGTTTTAAATTCGAGTGCTATACAAATTCGCCAGCTCAAATGAATCACAGCAGCGACCGCTTTTGGCTCCTAGATTTTAAAAATAAATTCTGCACTGAATAGGCGTGGAAACAAGATTTTGAATTTGTCGGTTTTTTGTCGGAGTTAGACTATGCAGAGTTCTGTGCTCTCGAGTTACATTGTTTTATATTCCCCCAATTAGTTGAGCCGTGAATATATAAGCCTTTTTGTTCTCCGCGTTCGAGAAGAACTTATAAGATTTTGACCCATGAATGACGCTTTCAAGTATCTCCTGATACGCAATGTATGGAAACTTTTATGTATTCTTTCATCAAAAACGTTTTTCAATAATTTGAAGTTAAATATATATACATATATGTATATATATTTATTTAACTTAACTTATGTCGAGCTTCTGCTTAAAACTTAAAATTTGGTAAGCTGTGTCATATCTAAAATATTCACACTTATGACCAGCAGAAAATACGTAGATGGGAGGGAGCATTTCATCGCTCCACGATGGTACTTGGAAAAACAAATCTTTTGTGAAGGCAGCTCCAACATCGACGCAACATTCGCGTCCCTTGCAAATTAATGTCATCCGATCAATGTTCTCTTGAGGCCAGGGTGACTATATACACATCGCGCTATGACGTCGAATTTGCAACTTCAGATTAAGATTTAGATTTAAGTCAATATGAAAATTTTGAGTTAGGTGTTGACTCGAACATTTTGCGAATTATCCTAACATGCGTAGGATGTTGTATCAGCAAACTGCGGTGCAGCTTCATGAGATATTTTTCATTTTTTCAGTAAATTGATGTGGCTTTTTACGGTTTCTCATATGATAAATTGAACGTGATTTTGGTAAATCTTCAACAAGGAATTTGTAATGATTGGGTCCTCTTTGAGCTTACTGACTCTCCGATCCAGATTTAGAAATATAGAAGCTTTATGGTATAAAAATCCTCACCAAATGCTTGAAGATCATAGGCTGAAATTATTAAGCTCAGATACAGCTGCGTCTGAACTCAAATTTTAGAGCTCGGGTCACAAATGAAGCCAAGGAATGTGAAGGCAAAAGGTACGACTACAGCGCACATGGCTAATCAACCTTCAACCAGTGTTGCACCTAGTGAATGCAGGGCTGGTAATAAGTAAGCTACCGCTTTTAGAAAATTACTAGCGCTCCAAAAAAAGAGTGCGACGATTCATGGTCGGGACCCCGTAGGGTGCAGTCTGATGTGGCAGAGTCTTCACTCCAGACGAGCGTCTACTATCATTACTGTCATTTTCCAAATCCTACCACTGCAGCTACCTTAAGCGCCACGACCGTTCATGTGGTAGCGAGATATGTACCTCAGTAAATCAGTCAAACTCCTGAAAACAAGCAGTACGCTCAAAGCTCGGAGGTCATCTGTCGAATTTTTATACGATTCGGTTTCGGATAGCTATGCGTTGAAATTTATATTAATACTAGACGACAGTGACCCGTTGGGTCAAATAAAATTTATCAAAATCAAACCGTATCCAGAAATATATCCCATGCAGTCAAGTCGGTATCAACAAAACAGGATTAAACGAAGAGTATAAATTTCGAATATTTCAGATCCGACAGACAAACGCGTGCACGGTTTCAAGCAAGCAAGCAAGCAAACAAGCAAGACGACCAGAGTTTTAGTATTATAGAGATAGATAGACCGATAGATTGCCGTAAAACTAGAAATAGTAAGAAGATCAGATTCATTTAAATGAAGGAGGAGATTCTAATTCTTTAGTGTATCAGTTCTACCTTCAATCATAAAAATTTTAAAAGGGGTACCCTACTTATTGAACACCCTGTGTGTAGACCATCAGCTCTATCGTGCTAAATCTCATTTTACAAGTTTAACTTTTTCACCTGAGCATCCATAATTATATATGTAGAATTTTAGCCACCCGAGTATCTGTATCAATTATTTAACAAATGTTTCCAAGAGTCGGAGAAAAGTTGAACTCTATAGTCACTTACTGGAATATGGGTTGTAAAAATATTAAAATCACAGCCAGTTCAGTGCATTTCTTGCATCCACTAACACTTTGCAACATGACATTCGCTCCTGGCAAGTAAGTGTTATTTCCTAACTCTTTTTATTGCAAAACAATGGAAAATACATATTATTTCTCAGAGACTTGGCATTTGTGCTATTCATGTATTCTATTTATTATTCATATATTAGTGACGGAAGACGAATTTAAACATTCTATGACCTGACTAGAAAATGGGGGTTCTGGAAAAAAAACATGTTCTTTAGTTACAAAGAATTGGAAAATAATGGTTTCAATCGTGAAACGAAACAAACGTGCGATTTTGTAGCGGTTCAGTTTGTCTGCTGTCTACAGCAAACCTGGACGAGTCACCACGAGTTCTGCCGTCCACAGCACACCTGGACGAGTCACCACGAGTTCTGCCGTCCACAGCACACATGGACGAGCGCCTGCGGGAGTTGCCACTTCGAGGAAATCCTCATCTGTGACAGTAATTTTTGCTCTTTGGCTCACATCTTACGGTAAATTTAGAGGACACCCGCGTGAGACTTCAGAAAATGAGTCCTAGAGCAAACATGTGAATTAAAGAAGTGTAACGTAAATACTCATTTTATATTTCAATTTAAGAACTATTTTTAAAAAAATGTATATTACATGTTACTCCATAAACTGTTTAAGAAATCCGCATTTTACAAGTAAAATCAGGAATTTTGCAACTGTTTTAAACTGCTTTATTCAGGAACTGTTCTAAAAAACATACGAGAACGAATGAACAAAGGGAATAGTTTTCTTTCTCAAATTTTTTATGGACGATGTCAGCATTCGTCGAACTTTATTATGGAGCCCATGTAGGTCAGGAACCCTTAGTTGTTTCTGCAGCGGCATTTTTCTAATTTTTATCTCGTGACTGAAGGAATTGATGCTTCAGTGAAGGACCTTCAATTCGCACAACTTTCATCCGCAAGCTTCGTTGTTTTAAGCTTATAACGGAATTAGTTGGTACGAATCTACACGCATTTTTTGTGAATTAAATTTCAGTATGGGCCTCGTTTGTTCGGATGCCTACCTGGATTTGAGGCAGGGAAGAGAAGCGAGATAAATTCATTCACGAGAAGGTGCACCCGGAAAATTGTGCTTCTCAGTTGTACCATGTTTCGCAGCTTCCACATGAGGAAAACTAAGATGAATTACAAAAAAAGCTCGGAAATGTTAGCACTGATAACACGCGTGCATAAATCCCATCTGCACTTGTAAATATCACTCACTGACGTAACCATATTGAAATAAACTGATGCTGTGCTTCTTTTGATAATGCGGTAAGATTTCTACGTGCATCAAATCTTCTATCTAATATAAATACGTTGTGAAGTACCGCACAAGTCAAAATATGAGTGTTATTGGTTCATACTGCAGTGTTGTACTATTTCAAAATAAATGATTTTGAGAAAAACAGGGTGAACATTCGTGGATTGTTCTTCCTATGTGAAATAAACGAATTCGTTCAGTCGGGTACTGAAATTTTTTGCGATTTACACTAATATATTCTCAAAATGGAATTTTGGGCACAAGCAGCAAATTTTAGAAATGCTGTACAATTTAAACACTTCCTCTCATTTATAAGCGAAACATATAAGGCCTCGAGCGTACGTCACTCTGCTATCTCTGTAACAGCAATACATATGACTTTGATCGACTCAGTTTACCTCCCTTCATCTTTAAATATATCCGACAATTTTCCCATAATGGTAGAAAAACACCATACATGTGTTCGATAATTAATTGAGGTCCACCACATGTTGAGTGTTGGAAATATCTTTTTGTGAAAGCGTTTACTTTCACTGAGCTGCGAAATTTGGGAGCAGATCTAACTCCAATGCAGACTATACGTGTGTTGTCAACCAACCAAGCGTTGATCATAAAATCAATGATAATGCTGAACTTAATTTTCCAGAGGTTATTAATGCCACCATTTTACAAAGTTTCACTTTTGCTTTGTTCATCGGTTAAAACCTATATTTCGTATTTTTATTGAAAATAAGTGGAACGGAAACCACAATAATTCAAATGCAAGAACTTTGTTTTGCGGTCGAGTCAATGAGTTTTCAAATATGCTTATTTTAAATACATCCTTAGCAAAAATACATAGATGATAAGTAAAATGTGAAATAAATTGATTCGAATATTGGGCGTTTTCCATTTTTTGCGATGATGGGATATAGGAAATGCTAATTGAATGGCAGGAACAAAAGTCATGTCGCACGGTGTTAGCGAACGTTCCCCAGCCATCGTCACTCGACTCGCGGTGACGAAAGACGAACAAGGACTACGCAGAAAATTCTTGTGAATTTGTGAACAATTGAATTACTGGAAGAATTACATGTGTATTACTGTAGAATGAGTTGAAATAGGTGAAGTTTCGATTCTTAACAAAGAAGTTCAAAATTTACTACATGAACCAATTAAGAATATCTCAGAAAATCAATTTCACACTCAGATTTTAAAAATTTATAAACTGTGTGAAAAACAGGGCACTTTCAATCTATAGGAAGAATCCGATGGTATAAAAAGAATTGAATTCATTAATACTGAAAATAAAATATTGTCAGATATATTTTTAAGTTCAAAATATGAGAAATTTCCGAGGAATGCAATTTTCACTAAGGCAAGTTGGGCATTTGATGTACTGCAAAGGAATGAAAAGGAAGTAGCAACTTTCATTAGGACTTTTTATTTGATTAGGTAAAAAATATTTTACACATCGTTTGACAGTTGAAGAAATTGACCTGTTAGGGTTCGTGGAGTAGGTCCAACAAAACGACTCTTTTTTATATTCCTCTCCTATTCTTTCGACCCACTCAGCAGCGCAAAGTCGTGACTCGAAATATAAACGAAAGTGTATTGAACCGTCCCTCGATAATGCAGAAAACAACATTAATCGAACAAACATAAACACACATCTCAAAGACGAGACGTAATTTACCATTCTTTTCTCACGGTATTTTCAAAAATTTTGAAGAATTACTTGACTCGGTTACGTTTTCTAAACTGGTGACAAAACAGTTAACGATAACTGCTGGACCACCTCTGCCCGATCAATTCCTTAGTGTACTGTAATATTGTAATTCCCCATTTCCCTATTGTAGTACTCATTATACAAAACGGAGTCATTGCTCAATGACAAACAGCAGAGCTGTCTCTCTAGAATGATCAATAACGCAGGCTATTTTTACTCAGCGGCGATACTTTTTTCAATGCTGAGTAAATACTTTTTTTTGCTTTTTTCATCGTTTTTTTTTGTGTTTTTTAAAGTGTGCTAATGTACATGTACAAGCATATTGCTGTCTATAAGCGACGTTGTTACTACATGAGAGCAGCTGCACATGAATATTTTAATCCATGAATATTTATGTATCATAAATTTGATTCATATGTATAGATACCCAAACTCAGTCCCCAATGATATATTAGCCACAAGTTTATAATGATTTTGCTTCACCATATTTTCATTTTAAATTATTTAGTGATGATATTGAACGCATTGAAATTTTCAAATTCATCCACTTTGCTAACGATAGCACTTTTTTCATTGCTTTCCGACGCAACAGTATTTCTGTTACAAATATAATAAATGATAGCTTATAGAATATCTCATTGCGTCTCAAGAGAAATAAAATACTCTTAGTAACAATCGTTTGAAAGCGAAGTGCAACGCTTCCTTGGGTCACAATCAGCGAGTGGCCAAATTAAAGAAACTATTCTTCTACATTTAAAAAATTATAATTCGCAATTGAAACACTGCTCCAGCTCAATACTGAGATGAAACAAGTATTTAAACTCATATTTCGTATAAGCCCCCCCCTCCCCTTCCCTTCTCTCCAACCGCCCTACCCTGGTCACTGAGTTCCCAAGATGAACAATAAGTTCAAAGGCAGGCTCAAGTAAGCCACTGCCCCACACCGCCTTTGTTTTCCACTTGCCTTCCAGTTACCGGAATCGGCCACAATCTGCTGAGCTAAGAAGCTGTCAAGGGCACGATTGGTCAGCTTGCGTTAGCACGCCTAATGATAGGCTTAGTAATAGGCTTGGTAATAGGTTTAGTAATGGTCGAGGATATATTGTTAATAATAGGGATAATGGAGGGGCTAATGTTGAAGGCAATGGCAGGTGAAATGGGGAGGTTCAAGCGAAAGGGTTAAGCTTGATGGATGGCCATCTATTACCATCAAATTATCTCTCTCGCCGAGGCGGCTCAGTCAGTTATTAATGCATGTACTGACAGGTGGAAGTAGCCTTGAATTTATTCTGATATTACCTTGAGCACCTGTACTTTTAATAAATAATTGCATGCCGTGAAACCACACGATCGGTCCAAAACAACAGACATCGAAAGCCCAGGTTTCGATGAAACAATGGTTAGAAAAATAAACAATGAGTGGGAATGTGTAATCCAAAAGCATGAAAGGCGCAGCGACAATTTTTTCTGTATTTATACATAATACTTTCTACAACGACGTACTCTCTCAGGCCTAAATGTCTTCGCTGGCATGACGTCATGAACGTATATAAAGTACAAATTTGCGTAATAGGTTATTTTAAGTGTTTGTTTCACGAGCAATTGAAAGTATATAGTTGGTAATAAACAAAGCACATTTATAATACGTTTAGTGTTCTAAAAGACTGCCCAAATAATTAATAATCAGCACACCCCTTTGTTATCAGTGTATATGTAAATTTTCACTTCATGTAAACATTTTCAAATCCTGTTTTAAACATTATGCAGATTCCAATGGTATTCATACTTGGTATTCATACTGGACTCAAATCACGAGTAACAACACGTGCAAATACGAGGGTTACTTGACTTGGTAATGCATCTATTATTTTATTGTAAGCTTGCATGCCATGTTATGATTTAGAATTGATGTGAGCGAGACTGGATGGAAGTATTTCACACATTGACATGTAATACTATTTACGTTCTTGTACTTCGTACTTTTTCAATTACAATTCACGCTTGAGGATATGAAAGAGTATGCATCAGACTGCCTTAAATTTTACCTAAACTTCAATACTCGATTAGATTTCAACAAGTATACAGTAAGTATGATTATATTGAACGGGGTTTCCGTTTTGTTTTTCCTTCATAATGCGCTTAATTTTACACCATCGAATGCTTTCTTACGCTTACCTGTAGCTATTTTGATTCAGTTTCTTGTATTTGGTGCTTCAAATTGCATAGTTTTGAGCTCGATACAACAAATTACTAATAGCACAGTTAAACGTCAGACAGTACATGTATATATTTTTCATATATATATATACATGTATATACAAAAACATTTTATCAAAATGAGCGGTGAAAATTATGTTCCCTAAATGTGTACAATTATAAGTTAAATCAGTGATTTTTTTTGTTGTCTCATTGTTAGCGGGAGAATAATTAATTTATTGGTAGATATATATATCAATAAATTAATTATTCTAGCGCTGACAATGAGGCAGCAAAAAAATCACTTATTTAACTTATAATAGTACACATTTAGGGAACACAACTTTCACCAATCATTTTAGTGAAATGTTTTCTTTCCCTTCTACGCATAGTTTTAATATTCCTTTCAATGTTCTCGAATATTCCTTTCAATGTTCTCGAATCTTCCTTAAGTGAGTTCTTACTCAAGTACATGAATAACTCCCAGTCTCTGGGAATTTGTTCTGAATTCTGCCACCTTGTATCACAACACGGAGGTAATGTCACTCCAAAGTTGCGTAGCTTTTGATATTAAGAAAGAAAGTCCGTACCTCGCAGCTTGTTGGACGGTGATATGTTCCTACAAGACTCCCACTCACCCAAATTTTGAACAGGAAAATCAGGAAATGTTTTCCTTGCAGAAAGTTTGTTGTAATAAAGACAGGACTTTATATTCAAGTTTTATGCCAGAATTTCATTTCTATGTAAGTAAGTTTCTTCAAAGTTTTTTTCTCCCTTGCAACGCACAGATCTCATCATTATACTCATGGCTAGGGTTTCTCGAGACATCTAGTAGCTTCCTCAGGGAATACTTTCTAATTTCTAATGCAGTTTGGGAACGATCATTTTCAGTAGTTTTCAGTTTGAGAAAAAGGCAAAATCTGAGGAGGCCTTATCTACAGGGTACGGAGGTTGGAAATGGATTAGATGCGGAAAAAATGGAAGGAAAAGTTCGTTCTCTCGGTGCAACACGCGGCTACTGCTTTGCCCAGCTCACTCGGGCTTCTTTTGACGCGTATTCTCCCTTACACGATTCAGAACTTCTACACGCATGTAACTCTTCACTCACGCATTCTGGCCTCATGCCATTTGTTTTAAATAGACTTCTCTAAGATGTAACACAATCAAGCACTTACTAGACGTTCTAATGCCATTCGTTTGAAATGGACTTCTCTAAGATGCAACACAATCAAGCTCTTACAAGACGTTCTAAGGCCATTCATTTGAAATAGACTTCTCATAAATGAAACACAATCTAACACTTGATAGAGGTTCTGCAGGGTTTAAAACACTCATATACCTCGTAATTCCGCTACGCGCCCACGCAATCCTCAACTATCTGACCCCATGTCAAACATAGAGAAACTTTTACCAGTTTTTCAGCACAATTTGATCATCACATGCCATGTTTCTTGAGATATTCCATCTCCATTCGGCAAAGTATTTGACAGCTTGTTTTAAACCTGTAAAAAACACTGTCAAAAATTGTAGAAATAATTCAGTTCGTGTTAAAAAAAATTCTCATTCCTCCGTTCAAAACTTAAGTGAGTTCGCACACGAGTGCATAAAATGTGAACAACTGTTGCCGCAATAATTTGTTCGTCTAAAAAGTTATTTAGTCTTTCTAGGGTTATTGTCAAAACACTAGACGCACGTGTATATGTGTACATGACTGGAAGAGCAAGAAGCCCCGGACGAGCTCTAGAGAAGGAAGGTAGAGATAACTTTCCCAGACAACTTTCTAGTCACCTCATTGAAAGTTTTTTAAGACAGTCGATGAAAATACGTTTATTGGATTGATTTTGGACAAATAAATATGTAGATGCTTCGGTAAAAAATATAATTTTAGATGCTTTGGTAGATAATTAGCGCTGCTTATTATCATTTTACCGTATGTACTACCTAAATTCGAACTCATTAGGTCAATTTTTCCAACTCTACTCTGTTTTTTTAATTTCCTTGTGTTAGTGAAACCCTAAAGAAATTCCTTCATTCGATGTAAGCACTCAAGAATTTATTGTATTTCATTTATCTTTGTTTTCATGTCAGGCGTTTGCGCACATGATTTTCATCAAACAGACTACATCTCACTGAACTAAATAATGCACCCGTACTTAGCATACATTGCATTCAGAACTAAATAATTTGTTTTTCTACTGTTCGTTCCATTTGGTGTAGGGTGAGGCAGAGAGGACGGACACCTCGCTGCATATGAGGCGATAGATTATAATTAAAAAAAATAAGTAGTAGTAGTAGTCGTGGTGAAAGCAGCGCTTCAGAAACTCAGACTATCTCGCACCGAAAGAGTAGGGACCATTTAGGACTTTGGACTTTTATGGACTTTTATGGACTTTGGAGAACGGGGAATCCATGCACAAGGTGTGTTCCCACATAAGATCCCCTGCGCATAGAAACAGCAAGTTAAGAAGGAAGATCAAGAAAAGACAAATAAGAAATAGCGAAGAAGGAATGAAAACGGAAAGAAGCAAAGTGGGCACGAAAGACAGAAGTCCCGAAGGCCTATCTAAAGCTGAGGTACCCTAGCAGTACTCCCCTGGGGGCGCTAGTCCCCATAGCATAGGATAGGCAAACCTAAGTAACCTACCTTTATTGCCTATGGTCTATGCTATGCCCCCTGAGTGGAATAGATGATAACTCTTCACAAAGAGGGTATCGAGAATTTAGAGAAAAGCCATTCAGCAACATTATGCTTCCTTCAAATAAAATTAATTGATTATTTCACAGTTATAAAGCGTTTCATTCATATTTTTCAAGTTCGGATTAAAATATACAAATTATACAGAAGACATAGAGTGGTTAGAGAGGTTTTAGCGAACAACAGATCTATCTTCTTGATTGTTTCTTATAACACGCTCTACATGATTCCAATGACACAAATATTTCACTTGTTATTTGATATTCGCTGTAGTTGGTATTGCTCTTTGCGGGGGACGACTGTGTGGTGGGTGTTTGCTGGAACCCATCTGGCTCTCCACGCGGGTGTTGCATTTGTTTGACATTCCAGAATTGTTCTAATTATTTCTTTTAAAATGTGCAACCTTATCCAAAATAAATATAGTACGTGTTTAATCCTCCAGAAGTGTTTCATTCTTTTTTAAAGTCTATTCTCACTTTCCCACCCTACGCCAGGATTGGCCTTGCCCCCCAAATCTCTCGGTGACGGCGGCACGCCAGCCCACACCGCGCAGGACTCGATACCCGCACTGCACTGGAGCGCCTCATTTGTGCCGCCTATCGGTCGTTTAGGCTGATGAGATAGTGGCCGCAGGACGGCAGCACCGCCACGGGAAGCTGCTGATAACTCGACCATTGCCTCATGCGCCAGCTTCTGTGGCTTCTGAGCTGTTCTAGGAGATCATTTAAACTTTTTTAACTCATTTTTTAACTAATTTGACAGCGAGGTGTGCTATAACAACGCGTATGGTGTTTTTAAATATATCTTTGATTTTTTGAGGCCATTTCAGGTGTCTATTAAATAGTGAATGTTTGTATGAAACCATGCTTGCTGTTCCAGCGTTTATTTCTGAGGCATTTATCGCTTTTACTGTTCCCCCGGATGTTCTCTAACGATCCGCTTCGTAATTAAAAATTAAAAGGCTTTTATTTATTGATCTATTTCTATCCTTTATAAATAGGCACTAACTTTAATGTCCATGCAGTATCTGTTTCAGACATACCTGTGTTTGTTTGGAGTCATTTTAGCCATCAATCTTATCGTGAATATTTTGATAACTATTGCTAGATAGCTCATTTTTCAAAGTCTGTCTTTCCCAACTCGTTAACGGTCTGAGGTAATTTCAGTCAATCATCGGCATTCCAATGTCCCCATGATCCATACACAGTTTCATTTTTGACATTCAGATACGTGAATAAATTTGCTGTTTCACTATACGTATAATGTAGCTTATGATTTGACAATGAATGAATAATATTTCCATGACTCATTCACAAGCTCACTTGAAACTTGTACTTCATAAATGTTACCCTTCGACTCCCTGCATGTAAAATTTGCTACACTTCAATGTTTTCGAAAGAGAGTTTTTAACTTATCTATTTTTCACGGCATGTTCGTTATGAGCGTGGTCTTTCATACCTACGTATTTAATTGTGACGTACTCTAACAAGCCTAATTCTTTCATAATTATTATTTTATGTTGAGTTTAAAGTTGTTATCCTAAATTAAAATCCCGTGCATTTTCTTAGTATAGTTCAACACTGACACTTCTTGTTCGTGGAGTTTGCTAACAAAAGTTGCTCAAGTTAACGTCGGTCCTTGTATTTGTCAAGTCAAATTAGTGCAAGTTTTCACCTTAGGGAAGTAAGTCGAAAAGCTTCAGAGATACAGAATCCCAGTTCGACTTTTTCACCACCCCATCGATAATTGATTTTAACAAAGATAATTGATTATTTCTGTTTGGGCGACTGAAATTAAGCGTTATTATAGATGCCGAGACAAAAAAAAAGTTAGACTGGGATGCTATCCTCTCACGTGCGCTAGGTAAGAGCGTTGCGGCCTGGAATATTTACCTAAATTTTAGTTCATTTACGTTCGCCCAGTAAACATTCTCCGTCGTACGAGATTCACTACTCAATCATACAGGGTCGGGCAAAATGATCTGACACATTTGAAGGTTGGTCTTTCAATTTACTGAACTCATCTATATAAATTCAATTGGTTTGAAGCATACCTTCCATTCTTGTTTAAGAGATGAACGTATTTGTAGATCAAATATGTCGCGCGAAAAACGTTTTTACAATAGAATGATTCAAGAATTATGCGTCTGCCTTCACTGATATGATATAGAATTCAAATTGGGAACACATAACCTTCAATAGTTAAATTCTGTCCCCTGACAGAAAGATTTATTTCCAGAATAGTCATGGTTAGTCACATCAATTACTGGGCACAGACGGTGACTAATTAAAGCCCTTAGGCAGAGCTATCATGCCTTCAAATACGTTTGTTTACGCCTGTCAGGTGCATGCGTGAGCATAGTTATTGATGTTGCAGAATGTACCTGTAGCAATCTATTTTATAATGGCATTACAGTGGGTTACATTCAAATGATACGCCAATATTTTATCTCAGCAAATTCCGAGCTTCATTTTGCTCTGAAAACATGCACGGTCACGATGTTGATGGTCGTAGATTTGAACAATGGCAGACAAGGACCGATTATCCCAATGTGCTAAAGCCTTTTCCTACGTACGAAGCTCGATTGCAACCGAGGCTTTTTGCTTGATGATCAAATTAAGAATGAAGTCATGCCTCATATTCCTAAAATTCGGAGATATTAATGTGGCTGCTGCACAGCCTTCGCTCTGTGCAGCTGCTGGTGTACAGGAGTCTGCAGTATATGTATGTAGTTGAGGCACCATAGAACGCTCCCTAATCTAATCTGTAAATACCCTAACTCAAATGAAATAATGAGCTGGTGTTGAAAGCACTCATGTTTGAGAACAGTTGTTCATTTTATGAATTTTCGTCGGCTTTAAAACTTATTAAATAATAATAATTAATAATTTTTAATTAATTCTTGAGGAACTGGCAATATGTATTTGCTTAGCATTTTTTTCTGTTTGTGATGTCGTTCGGTAATAGGATGAAGGTTGTTAGAAATAACGCAAAAGAAACATAACATGTGAACTTTTGAGCTAAGCAATCAATTTCTCTAACTAAAATTGAATTCGCGAGTTTGAGAGAGTTTTAAACCTTCTTCATTAGATGCGATAAATTGGCCAATTGAAATTATTCAAGCAGACAATCAATTCGTCTTGTTAAATTAATTAGCCCAAGCTCGATGGCTTTAGTCAAATTCCATTCGTCCTATCCATTACTCTCAGTCCTCGAGGCAGAGCGTGGTCCATAATCCATCTCCGCCTGCCAAAATGTTATTATCGCTATCTAAGCCCAAAAATTCCACGCTTGTTGACAAAGCTTTTCAGGAAAAGATCGATCGCTTCATTAGAATAATACTGTAATCCTAATCCTAATCTAGTGCGAGCTGTGCTCCAGCGGTATCTTAATGGAGGCAGACTCTCATCAAACGCTGGTCAAGAAATGCTACTCCGAGCTCGCCTTCCTCAGATAATTTTTTAATGATATGTGGAGCGATCGCTCGTCATCCACAGAAACGAACCAAACTCATCAAGCTTTTCGGCTTATTGCGCGTGAGGTATTTAAGCGAAATGTAAATTCACTTGTATGTGAAATGTATGCGGAATTGTAAATTCCATCATAAAAGTGCAAAAAGATCGAAGTTACCATTTACACTTTTATGCGTGAACATCTGATTATAATCAGGTTCTATATTAAGGTGGGGCTATAATTAATTAAGGAGATACATATTCCTTCTTATTTCTGTTCTCGATTTAACACAGGAAGGAATCAGAGGTCTTCGTTGTGGCAGCAACCTAGGTAAAAAAAGGCTGGAAAATTCTTCGAATAACTGTGTTAAGGAGAGAATAAGGACATAAGGACCCCTCAACATCTTTAAACTAATGCAAACTTTATTAATGATACTCTGAAATTCACAAAATATAATCATCCAACATCAGTGCTAATAAGATGCATACGAGATGTAGCTGTCTCCAATTTCTCTAGACCGACACAACGATTCTAATTTTTTCAAGTTAGAACGCCGAGGTAGTCATGAAAATTATACACCCGAATTTTACAATTTCATTCATAGTTCCCAATTTTGCCTTCGAGGAAACATTAACCGAACAAAGACGAACGGTTCAGTCTTCGAAAACTTGAGCTTCGAAGTAAAAAAAGAGCACAAATCAAATATCACTAGATCACGCTTGCGACGATGTCAAGATTGACAGCTTATATTCCTTATCGCTTCATTTCGAGCACTGTCTGAGCGTGAGCGATTTTCTAATTCAACTCTACCTATGCACATTGCGATGCAGATCAAAATTTTGTTAAAACCTACTCATAGTAGTTCGTTGGCATAGCACTAAGGTAAAATCACATTAAAAATAGTATCACTTAGGTGCGCGGAAAAATCTTACGAGAAATCTATGTGTTTTAAAAATAGACAGATATATATATGAGAAATAAGTGGGGCTATGTTGAAAAATTTAATGCGCATCTATTTCCCATGAGATGCTTTTGCGAACCGTAGTGTTACTAATTTTAAGGCGTTTGTACGATCCCAAGAGAAACTAAAAAACTAGAATCGCTTCTCAGCAGAGAGCTATGGAAAAAGTTGTGAATCAACAAAACAAAGCAGAGAATTACTTCCGTCGAACTTGCAGTGAGAATTTCACTCTTTTCAACCTTTTTTTTCACCTTTACTCTGGGCTGAAAGCGCGCTTTTGGTGACCGTGTGAAGTCCTTCATAGAATTTCATAGCAACAATTACACTTTAACAACAATCCACTGGAACAATGTAATTATGTTCCACTCGTATCAATAAATAAATTTCAGTGAAATCTTGCTAAGATGTTATCACAAGATGTCAATTATCAATTTAGTCGCGTTTTGCCCGTAGCCACAATCATGATTACTGAGTTAATTGGCGACGAAATATTTTTATCTGGCTGTCAAGAATTGGGTTTGGCTTAACTTAATAGCGATAAGTTAAATTTTTTAAACCCATGGCAACCGTTTAATTTCCCTTAGATTAGGTTAATTTACAATACGATATTCAGTATCCTATCTACGAGTTGGTTACTATAATTCAATACGCCTAGTCGATGCAACAACTTATTTTCATAGACGAGTAGCTGGTGAAAACAACTGTTTTATCTCGTGCTACAGCAAAAGACAAAAAAATCGTCACTGTTTTTTTTATGTTAATGAAAAAATCTACTTGCAGAAATTTCATAAAAAACTTGCTCCACTAAATACGCAGGGAAATTTTGACGCACTGAGCGCTATACCGGAACATGAAAACAGGATCCCATCTTCCATTTCTTATTTCCGCTGTAGTTTTCTAAGTCTCCTAAGCCCACTTCCCTCCGGATGGACTCAATTATGTCATATCGTGCGTGTGTCCATGTGTCCGTTGGATGGACTCAATTGAGTCTAGGCATATTGCGGGTTCATGGGTGTAATGACCTTCACGTAATCTCATGTCATTCGTATGACACTCCTCCACTCCTCTACAGTCTAATATGCGTGTGTCGCGAGTAAAAAACTGCACTTGTCTAAAATCTGGATAAATCGATAATAAATACGTACTATACGAGTTGGGTGGACATATTCAATGAGCTCATTGTGAGTTAACACTATGACTCCGAAGTGGGTCACATATGGTACACGCGATCACCTAACCTAATGTAACCGAAGCATTATCATGTATGAATACAAATTTACAACTTTTCGTCAAATTTGTGTTCATCAATCGAATAAGGTAGTTCTGATTAGAAAGAAAACTAATAGGATAACCAAATTTGTAAAAACAAAATCCTTAAATTTTGCATTCACAATTTTTGCATTCGCCGACGTGAAATTTCTCCTGTTTGGAGATTCGCAGTCAAAGTATTAAGAGATCGCCCTAGACAGCTGAACCTCTCATCTACGGACACCGCGTTGGATATCGGATGCAGCGGACATTATCCGGTGGTCTGGATGTACATCCAAGATCCGATGTAAAAGTGTAGAATAGTCACGTACGCAATGTTCACGTCAACAGATAACGTTTCGTGTAACGAAATTTTACTTTTAGTTTACCATTGGGTTAACACTATAATTTCCCATTTATTTGTAATTAATCAAAACTAATAGTATTATCACGCAAGAATTTCGCTTTTTCGATCAGATCATAGATTTGCCGTTAATATAATGCCCGTAATAAATATAATATAAGTATTATATCAAAGCAAAGTTTTGTATGAGCAATGGATCTTACAGACGAATACTGAGGCAGTTTTACCGACGTGCTGTTCAGTCGCGTACAGCCTGGAATACTTTTACTATCTGCATGCATTTTGACCAGCGTGTTCGGAGACCAAAATTTACCAGCGTACAATTCTCGTTACATTGAGTTACTTGATACAATTCCCGTTACATTGA
>VOMN01073238.1:0-26934 GCA_014899125.1 Orchestia grillus | reverse complement strand
TCCCCCCTTATAATCGCGCCCGAAATATTTAGCTGGAGTTTACTTATTGTTTCACTACTGAAACTTTTAGTCCGGCAAAGTCAATCTTTGATCCACACCTTTATTTCCCTTTTTTGTCACTTAAATTCTTACCATTGAGATGAAATTTTAAAGAAACCCTGTTTCGGAACACAGAAGTTCTGTTAAAAAAACAACAACGAAGGTCATTCTTATTCTTTTGCTATGCCTTTACTCAGATATCGACGCAGAGAATCTTGAATTTTTGTATTTCTCGACTTAAGAAAAGCAATTAACTGTGTAAATAACAACAAATTATTGCTGAAGCTCGACTGTTATAATAGTTGAACACTTGGTCTTAAATTACTGAAATCATACCTGCCAAACCGCAACATGTCGTAATTGAAGACGCCCAATGGGAATTCACTGTTATTAGTCATGTAATATCTCAAGGATTTGTTTTTGGACCCCCTTATTTTGATATGCGAAAATGATATTATTGAATCTAGTTCTTTCTTTAAAATCCTGTTTTTTTTCTGATAATAGTACTCTTTCAACAACTCTTCATGCCAAAAAAAAAATGCTAGAATGGCATATCGAATCAATAGAGAATTGTAAAAGATTTCAGCGTGTCTATCAGCAGGCGAAATAAACCTCAATATCGACGCGATGAAGCGCATGCGATTCTCGTGTGAACAGGACGAGGCCTCTCGATCATAATACTCTGTCATGGACAAATTGAAGAAACTAACTCATCCAAATTTCTGAGGATTATCATCGATAAAAACCTAATTTCGAAGAACATATTTTAAATGTGGGAGCTGAACAAATATATTGAAAATAGAGCACCGTGGAGTTAAAAAATCTTGCAGCGATTTTTTCCAAGCGGTTATCCTCTAGAACAAAGGGGTTTCTCACAATCGGTCGTGCGCAATGAACTAGGCACCAGATGGATACCCTCAACGCTGACAGCGCATGTTATTGCGTCGTCCGCAGAACATTATTTTGCTACCGATAGCTTCTAGATAATTTAACACTTCACGTTTGTTTTGTGCAGTGGATTTCCAGTGTGCCAGCCTTTGCTGTGATTTCCAACGATTTATTTCTACTAGACTCTTAGACTTAATTGTCACTCTGGCCATTGGCCAAGAACAGTCCTCGTTTTGAGCGAGACGCCTCGAGGTGAGCCCTTTTCTTGGTGTTCGTGCTAGTTTGCATGCCCCATTTCATTTATTCGCGTCACAGCCGCAAAATTCCTTGGATTACTAGACGGACGCTGTCGAGAAATTTTGGTTACAATGCATGACATTTGTCCCAAGCGCATGAATTTTTTATACCTCTAGTTCATAGTATTAATGGGCACATATTCATAAGTCATCTTACGACAAGTTTTAAGCTCGTTTTGCCTAGATGTCTTAAAAAACACGCACAATTTTTTCTATCAACTAAAACATTTGACGACAAGGTCCCTTGAAATCGGAGGAGCCACACGAGCATTGACACGCCTCGTCACGCTACTTCGTCCGTCTTGGCAAGTCCACCTCGCATATTAAGATGAAGCGGTGACATGTTTTGATGCTCGAGGGCTGCGTGACACAGTTGCAGCAGCAGCGAGCGGTATTGAACAGCTTCCCTCAGCGCATGCTCACTCCAGTTTCGAGACGTCTGGCTGCCACGCACCTCCGCTGAACCTGCCTCGCAACGAATCAGGCCTCCAATCGGGCGAATAAAATGTAAGACAACAGCAAAGCCTGCAGAAAGTGAAGTGATGTTATTTGGACCGTTCCAGTAGTTGTAATTTATTTTCAGTTTGCCTGGAATTGCTGTAATGCAACTCTAGGCTGCGACCACGGCTGCGGTGAGGGTGGTGCTGGCTTATCGATTGCTCCATCCACACTCCTGAAAACCAATTTCCAGCATATTCCAAACTGCTGAATTTTGGCTTAAAAGAAATTCTAATCAATTTTTGACATTGTGAATTTGTTTGTACGCGTAAGATAATTCGTAAAAAAATTCATAAAATTAATGATAGCAGTTGACCTACGAAATTATTAAATCGCATTTACCACTTGTTCACAGATAATACCGAACCGGAACAAAATTTTTGAGCGATCTCTTGATTCCATGGAGCGAGTTTGGCTGCCCCTGAACAATAGGTATACAGGGTGGCCCAAATGAAAGGTACCCTAACTGATGTCGGTAGCACTGATACGTTACCAAATGTTTAGGACACAATTTCATGAGAGGGTCCCTCACTTTTGGACCCCCCTCCTGTACGTGCGTGGCACTCGGGCTGTGCTGGAGAGGTAGGCTCGGCGGGCCCTTCGTGGTGCTGCCGTACTCCTGAAGGTGTCCAGTGTCTCACGGCCCCGTCGTATTACTCGTGCAAAATAAATGGAAGAAAATATGAGCTGTGGTAGTATTTGCACCAAAGCGAGCGGGAATTTTTTAGAATTTCACTGATAAACTCATTATAGGCTATTAGGAGTGTCCTTGTGTATTGATTCTTAAAGCATCTTTTACCGACTTCTAAAATTTAACTCAATCCTTGAAACTTCCATTAACACTTAGGACATTCATGCAAATTTTGCGGTCAAAGAACTATTTCATTGCAGAATCGATTAAATACTCTTGTTTGTAGAGTGAAAGCGATAAAAAAACGAAAGGCAAGTCACGAGAACTATGAAAAAACTCGAAAACAATTTTCTAAATGTCAGTATCTCCCACGCAATATCATCTCACATTAAACTGCATCTTATTTTATCGTCGCGCATCCAAATCGCTTTAACGCATTTAACTTGAAAATTAAATTTTGAATTGAGCTTTTAACATTCAAAACGAAATTTTCATTAGAATAGATATGTATATCTTTCAAGTTGTCAGACGGTGATGCAGGCGAAAATCCTCTTTAGCAGACCGCAATAATTAGAATTTATTATTCCGTATAAGCCATTTTCCAGGAAGCAAAAACCATTAACCATTTTCCTACTTCTACTGACGCCTTGTTCTGTAATTCCTACTTCTACTGATGTCTTGTTCTTTAATTCCTGCTTCTACTGACGCCTTGTTCTTTAATTCCTGCTTCTACGCTCATAATCTCGACAAAAGTTGACCCCTTTAAAAAGTCGTTAAATCCATCTGAAATTAGAATAATTAATTTTGTATTAAAGCAGCAACAGCTTCAATTGCAAACATTTGGCATAACGGCTCAAGTGAAGCCTGATCTGATGTTTTTCTTCTCTTGAACTGAGGTGTGGCTCCAAGGGAGCGGTGTCGTCAGCGTAAGGGTCATAATTTAGCAACAAGTCTACGGATAATTGCATGAATGTTTAACTAACTAAACACAAATGCTGATATTTTGGGTCTGAGCTCGTGGCTCATCTCAAAAATTTAAAATTTGAATCTTATCAACGAGACCATGAAAATCTCAGAAATTACATTTCAGGGTAAAGAACTTCGAATGAATACAGTTCATATAATAACATTTCATAATAAACTTTATCGATAAATACCATCAACTTGAATTAGTAACCCGAAATGTCTATGTTGGAACAATAATTTTTCCAAGGTCACAAGAATGTTTTCGTATTATATAGATGGTATGGGTTAATGGGAATTTTATAAAAGACCTATCGTTCAATCTGTCATTCAAAATATTTCTAAATTCTATAACAGAACATGTGAGAGCGCTTGAGATGTCGTGCCAAGGCTTCAAACACGTATCTTACCGCAAGAATGCAACACAACTTCATGTACCATAGCAACGAAGAAGGTAAAAAATAGTTCCAACAATTACGAAGCAGGATTTTGAAGAAGTATTAGGCTGAAAAATATCCAGGAAGATTTCTGTGTAGGTAATTGTTTGTGAGAGTTCTGTATTGACAAAGACGAGAAGTGGCAAGGACAAGGTGACAAGGACAAGGTTGTAAAGACAAGGTGGCAAGGACAAGGTGACAAGGACAAAGTGGTAAGGACAAAGTGGCAAGGACAAGGTGGTAAAGACAAGGTGACAAGGACAAGGTGGCAAAGACAAGGTGGCAAGGCCAAGGTGGTGTCCGCAACAACACACAAATGAGCGTTCTGAGGAGAAAAGACCCTCGTACAATAGCCACCTAGTAAATAATAGGGAAAAGTACCCCAAAGCGCCTATAAAAGAGTGTTTAAAATAAAAAATTACTCATTAAATCAACGCCACACGGCAGACAGTGACCAATACGCGAGGGAGAGAAGGCTTTTGCCGTGGTCAACAGAGAAAGGAGGTCGGACCTTTGCGTTTCTAAACAGTTTGTTTCAGTACCTTTAAGCAAATAAAAAAATTGTTCGAACAAAATTCTTGAACGAGATGAGACGAAGATTGAGACACTTGGCGACAATTACAATTGTATGACTTGGTGACAATCGTACTACGCCCACGAACAAGAGATCACCACTCCTCGGTGAAGAATGAATGAGGCGGCGGAGTTCAATAGTAGTTTCTTTGCATTTATTGGCACGGGAGGTTTGCATGTTATAATAATAATGGAGTCCTATAAACACCGGAAAATTGTAGTCATCAGAGTCATCTTCGAAATTTCACGAGATGACTCACCACGAGAAGACCTTGAAAGTTCCGACAAGACAACCATCTTGGAAACGCTTCGTGGCCAACGTCTGATCAGGTGGACCAACTGTAGCGCGTCGCGCCGTCGATGCTCTCGAGGGCCATGGCAGTCTCTCGAATGAAATGCAATGTGAAATCTTTAGAAAAAGTTGAAAATTAATCCTGAAAGAAACAGCCCACAAATCTTGGGAAGCTGTGGCGAAAATGTATTCGTAATGAATGAAAATCTCAAATATAATTGCAAAAATGTCATTAATCGTTAAGAAGCAATTCTAGCCCAGAATAAAAGCTGTTTAGCCCAAATGATAATTTCCCTGCGTCATTAATAACTTATTTTTACACTAATTGGGGAACTTTATGTTCCCAATTTGAAAGCTTACTGTTAGTTTGTTAACTGTGTGGCATTTTTCGTCGAATATTTTTGCAATCTATATGTGTTCAAATTTTTCTTTCTCTCGGAGATTCCTGCATTTAATAGATTTATTGCCATGAACTGTGTCTTGAACGCTTACTTACATATATGACTCACGTACAACTTTGACTACCGTTCTGTAACAATCGTTCAAAAAATTGTATATGATCTGGCTGGACAGCGAAACAATAATGAAAAGCAACATTTTATTCACTGTGTGGAATTGAAGAAATAACTTCAGTCGCTTGACAAAAAAAGTATCTGTTGTCTCCTGTTGAGTTGTCATGTACATACTGCACATACCAATTAATACATGACTGCATCCGAGTTTGAATAGTCATTTAAGAATAATTTTTTATTAAAAATTGTCATTAATTAGCGATTTATCAATTTTTTAATGGGACAATTTACAAATTTGAATAAACCAGGAGTAAAATATTTGAACGTTCATGCACGTATTTTAAGTAGTAGGGCATTCATATCCATTACAAATAAATATTCATATAATCATTCAGAAATATTTTCTAAAGTTTTAGATCGATAAGAAAGATGTTTGCTCAACTTACAATGGTTTCATTAAGTAACATTGGCATTGAACGTCGCACTGGCACCATTACACGTTTTTTTCACATTTCGATTCAACTGTCGCTTAACGACTGTACTGAGGAATTTTAATTGTGTGTTTTTTGTTAAGTTTATCTCGCTACTAAAGTGAATTTTTCATATGCTCACAGATATTGAAACCACTTATGTATTAGGTGGTTAAGATCTGTTGTCCATCGAAAGTAACTTGTAGATTCACCCATCGATCTCAGCCAGCGCTGAAAGGATACAATGACAGGCTTTAGTGTAAATTTAGAGCCCTACGCGTCGTATTTATTTCCGATTCCACAGAGTACACTGAAGAAATTTGGAGCGGCGTCGGCTGAAGGAGTGCGGATCGAATAGCTGTCCAGGAGTAGGCGGGTGCTAGGAAGAAAAATATTGTTACACAAATTTTAAATGAGAAAAATCATGTGCATCATGTTGAAACAAAAGTTTCAAAAAGAATTCCTTGTAGTACACGGGATGTCTACGTAAAAAAGTTATGTGGAGTGTAAAAAGAGAAAAAAGAAATTGCGAAAAATTTTCTGAAAAGGTTGCGAAAAACTTTGTCACAACTTGAAGTTACAACTTCTGTCTACAGGATTATCCATGATGACTTCCCCTTTAAAATTCATAAAATGCTACGGCAAACATATCTTAGCATTATTTTCTGGCGCAGTCGGCCAGCTAGATAGGAGATATTATGGGTAATTCTATCCAAGCTGAAAACAAAATATCAGACGAGAACTTCTTCACTTTGGAGTCTCTTCTGAATCAACACTATGACAAAATTAATTAACGTAGCTTTTTCCAGGATGTACATTAGAGGGTATAAAAACATTCGATTGCTAAAAACCGGTTGGATGTATAGAGTGACCTCCAATTTCCGGAACTGCCTCTTAATCTAAAATTGTCCTCATTCTCATAGAAGTTACTGTGAAGAGCCATTACAAGTTTATCTGTCGATTGTCCTGGAAAACGAGTTTCTTTGAATGACAGAAACTTCTAAAACAAAAGATGTGATCTCACAATTTAAGAAGCTCACAATTTCAGTGTGACTCAGAATAAATTTTTGATGAAGAGCTGTGGCAACCTTCAGGCCCAAGCCCTGACGGACTGTGTTGTACGGTCTATCTTGGCGCAAGATATCTTCTCTCTCGCCCACGCTAGCCCTCTGCTCTCACGTTAATTCTTGAGCCAAATTTAGTAAAAATCTTGTTTTTCATATAGTGTAAATAGTCGTAAGTTTTGAAGCTGCTGCTAGAGTTCAAGGACGCTTCCTTAAAAGTTATAAGTACCTGAGTGCTTAAGATTATCTATATCATCTTTCGACGTTTTACATATTTTTCGACCTTCCGCAGTCTTCTATTACATTGAAAATTGAACCTAAAGCGCACGGTGCGCATTGAGTGTTCATCATCACCGCTGAGAATCCAGATTGCAGTTCATTGTGATACCAGAACTTTTGATTATATTCCATTTCCATTCATTCTTTGCCAGCATCCATCTCAACCGTCCTCGCCCACGCGCGAACACTGTCCTGCTATCAGTCTATTCGAAATATAACGGCCGCTTGTAGAGAAAATATTTTATTTATCAAATAAGTGACATTTGATATTCAAATTAGTCAAAGTATGATCCTTAAACAGCCATGCAACTTTACCATCTACCAAGGTCATTTATGCCACGTCGATAAAAATCATGTAACTTAGAAACTAAGAAATCTCTAAAACCAGATTCGACATCTTTTTTGGTTCTGAAAGTTTTGTTGCTCAAAATGTTGCCCAAATGCTCCGAAAAAATGGTAATCCGTGGGAAAAAGAGTAGGAAAATAAGGCGGATGTGGTAAAGCTTCATATCCCAAGTCTGTGAGCTTCTGTAAAGCCATTTTTTCAACATGAGGGCGTGCATGGTCATGGAGCAGAGTGAACCTCGCCAAGTCACCAATGCCGGCCACATTTTCTGTAAATCAGTGGACATTTCGTCCTCGGGATTCAGGAGACTTGAGCCGTGATGCGCTGATTAGCATTCAGAAAACCATTGGACAACACCTTTTGCACACCACCAGCCAGTCCCCGTGATTTTCTGCGACTGAAATTTCGGTTTTGGAAAGTGCTAGGGTGACTCATCACAATTAAGCCATTGACCTGATCGTTTCCGGTTATTATAGGGAATCCACTTTTCGTCACATGTGACTATTCGATCAAGAAATGGAACCCTATTGTTTCGCAAGAAAAGCATCAAACGCAATTCAAGACGCTGAAGAATGGGTGGCCGTCCCTTACCGTCTTCATCTTTGAAGCTCTCATCTCCACTACGAAACTTTTTTGAAATAACTTTCGCACTGTTCTTCCCCTTGTCGTGCCTTCTCCCTATGTCTTATTGATGTTTGAGTAGTTTGAGCAGCATTGCTGCCGGTCTTGAACTCGTGCAGGAGAAGTAAACGCAAATCTTCTTTTTCATGTTCAAACTTGTGAGCTTTATTGCTCATTAAATGAGTTTATTGAAGAGTGTGTGACTTAATGAACTAGTAATGTTCGTCTGAAATACGGGAGAAATTCATTAGTGAATAATTTAAAATACACCACCTAAATTGTCCATTATTTTACGAACAGCCTAATAAATAGATCAGATAGTCGTGATTTGTGCTCGTCCGATGAGATGGAGGGTGGTAGTTAAATGTACTACATGCCGAACTATGGGTAACAAATATTTTGATATTTTAAGTTATTCATACTATAAGGATTTATGAGTAAAGTATACGGGACACGCTTAATCATATAAGAACATTTTTTGTTCTTGTTCAAAACATGCTATCACGTTTTAGGCAAATATAGATAACACTCTGAAAGCATATACACTGCATCATGATATTAGCTGCTGGAGAAAATTCTGATCATGGAGAAGGCTAAGGATCTCCCCGAGGCTGAAAAATGTGCTATCGTGGAAGAGATGATTAAAAAACCTCTCCCAAGGTGATAGGCAATTCTTTCCGGCGACGGTTGACACAGCTTTATTTAGTGAATTCGTCTCCAAGAAAGAAAGACTGTCGAATACTGCGTTCTGAAAACGGTCACCGACCGGCACCTTCGTAATGCTGAGAGGCAACTTCAAAAATTCTCGGCTAGCATCCAAATACAATGTTTGTACACGCTCATGTGTGGGAAGTTTAGAAATAATCGCGATACCGGCTACTCAGAGCATGAGAAACAACACTATGCCTATAAACGACCTCTTCTGACACCCCGACACAAAGTATTGCTGTTGGAATGGGCTGAAAAGTAAATGATGGCTAACATAGAGCTGGTTGTATTCACTGATGAGACGAGAACAACTTTCGCCGAGCGTAATGGACGAGGAAGAGGTTGGATTGCAATCAGCCAAGATTGTGATTGTCGCTTTCGTCGTCAGAAGGGCGAAGGAGGTGTATTGATTCGGAGGGGAAGGGGGGTGGGACAATTGAAAACGAACTTATTGGACTTTATCGAGAACACGATGGGAAGAAAATTACATCAGCATGCTATTGCTGACTTCTTCAGTTGAATTTGTTCTTGTGGTAGGAATACCAGCCTCCTCTAGGTTAGTATTTCAGGACGATAATGCACTGTCTCAGTGTGCTAAGTCTACGCAAGATTTATTGGCATCAATGGGGATCAGTGCTGAACGTTTAATGGTATGGCTGCCTTGCTCTCCCGATCTGAACCCAATTGAGACCCTGTGGGGGATTTTGAAGCAGGACCTGGCAAGGATTGGAAGTAGTTCGCTTCCAAAAAAGATTTGGGAGCACAATCCAGATGTCAGCAGGAAATTTGCTTCGTTCTGATACGTTAAGTTCACTGAATCGGTCGATTAGTGAATTATGAAGGTTTTAAAAACAAAAATCTTTATGAAGTATGAAATATTTATTTCATTTTTCTCATGAAGTATTTTTACCTTCTTGGCATGAATAAATTATATAATATCATATTGAATTATTGTTAACCACTATTGATGCTGAATCAATACTATAATAGGACAGTGTCGTCCATCCATCCGAAACCATCATTAGATACAAGAAAATTCGGTCCCAGTTCAATGCAGCGATTTTATTTCTCATGTGCTTCTTTCTTCAAGAATTGAATTTGAGGAAAATAATGAAAAGTAACTTCTTTATATATCTGTTATACTATTTCATCACTGTCTCTAATGA
This sequence comes from Orchestia grillus, assembly GCA_014899125.1. Taxonomy (NCBI): domain Eukaryota; kingdom Metazoa; phylum Arthropoda; class Malacostraca; order Amphipoda; family Talitridae; genus Orchestia; species Orchestia grillus. Next base: position 17,151 of record VOMN01073238.1, on the reverse strand, counting down.
GCAATCACGGAAATAACATTTGAAAATATCAAGAGCTTGGAAACTGCATTTCAGTCCCTATATTACTGTCCCCTTCATATGCACTACGCTGTTCCTATTAAAAAAATGATATCCTTGGTGTGTTTATTTATGTATTTTGCTTCCGCTCCTGAAGGTATTAGATAAGAGAAAATTCTGGTACATAGTCTCGGGTCCGTAGTCCTAATTATATTTACATAATTAGCGAGACTGGATCGGGATGATAGTCCATATCAGGGATAATGTAAATAGGAGGTAATGTAATTTCCGGTAAATAGGAGGACATCTTGAGGAATTAAGATAATTTATCCCTCCATTCTTGGCAGGAGGCGTGTCCTATTTGCAGTGAACTCCTGCCTTTTGATGGCTCTCGCTAAGACGAGGCCCTCTCCAATGTCTGATTAACTGTTAGCTCTTTGTCTGAAAGGGGATGCAACGTTTTGAAACTTAAACAATAGTGCTGCTATATGATTGCACAGGTGTCATAAAAATTTACTGAAATTTTTATAAACTATAGATAGTTGAAAATAGGAATGATAGTAACGATTCTAGCGTGGGACGCAATGTAGTCATTTCTACCGCAGACTTAACCTTGTCAATGCACCTCATATAAACTTATCGTTCTCCGTCTCTTAAACTACACAGGCTTCCCGTAAAGAAACTGGATTGGTGTTGTCCGCATCCCTGTTAACGAATCAGCACCGAAATCTGAAGAGCTTTTCAAAAATGATGTTCTTCTTGCTTGAATACGCGAGAAGCGAGCAAACCTCTCCCTGTGTGGCCGCGTCAGTGCTGCTAACATTATTGTGTGATGAAATCCCTTGTAGTCGAGTGTGCTGAAGCGGTCCTCGGTCGAGCAATTATTTAGCATGCCATCGCTGTCCTCAATGCACTTTTTGTATATCGTTTCGTGGAGTATATTAGGACTTTATTTTACAAGTAAATTAAAAAAAGTATTCCTGGCAAGCTTTTACAAGGACAGCTGAGCAGCTCATGAAGCAGCACATATTAGGGAGAGTTCGTCTGGGGTTCAGTGACTGGGCTCAATCCATGTTGAAAGATAGCAACAATTGATTTATGTTGCTGTCTTTCTGGCATATTTCATGCCAAGCCCCGAGACACATGTATATCAGTTTCAAACATTTCGAACATTTTTAAATAGATTTCGGGTCACGCCCTGGACATGGGTATGTAAGTTTCAAACATGTTTGAAGCACATTTCAGATCATGCCCCAAACATTTCAGTCCGAAGCACATTTCCAACCGATTTCAGGTCGAGCGACGCAGCCCCCGATTCAGGAGCCCCCGCGGCAGGAGAGGGGCCGCAGGGGGGCCTGCAGCCCGGCGGCACGGGGGAGAATGGGGAGATCGTCGGGGGCCCCCGCACGCCCCAGCAGATGATGGCCCAGAAGAGGATGCAACAGACGCAGGCACAAGTGGACTCGGTGGGTCTTGCGTCCTGTACTCATGACATTGATCACGTTTCAGAGACTAGATGTCGTGTAAAATTTCCAGCCACTTCGCAATTTACGAAGGCAATTTGTAGAAATTTAACTGTTCGCTACCTGCCTTTCGCTGCTGTATGCACTTCAAAACACGTTTTTATTGGTTTAAATTGACTACAGTCTATAGCAAGCAAGCATACGATTTAGTTTTCAGCAGCAGTAAGACGAGTGCAGCGGGCCGCAGTACATGATGTCTGCTCATTTGTCGCACAAACATCACTTTTCAGTTTTTATTTTGCAAGATAAGAACTGTTACCCCGAAAAAAACGAACGTCGAATGGTATTCTTTTAAGATAATTCCACATTTTTAATCTTCAAGCAGTAATCTAACGCTTAATATCATAGGAGCATCGTGTTGGTGGTTTTCAAAAAAATCTTTGGTAGGTGGCAAAGTATTGGGTTTAGTGGGTGGCAAAGTATTGTGTTGGAGATCTGACATTCCACCGATTACGCAGCTTATAGCGAAGAAAAAGGATATAACTTTCAGCCTACGACAGTGCCAAACTTTGTTCCTCTTTCTTCACCAAGAGCTACCGATACAGTGGAATGTCAGGTCCCTTACATATTCGAAAGCTTGATGTTCGTAGAGTTTCTTTGCAGTTTTAAAATTTAATTATGAAGAAAATCAATGAGATAAATACATTTGATTTGTTCCATTGTAAAGAGTGGCAATTAAAGTTTATTCGACCTAATTTAATATACTTCTATATCAGCACAATAAGTCACGTGAAGCTTATCAAATGATAATCGATTTCCGGTCATGTTCGTAGTAATATAGCTTCATTAATGACTGTAATCGCATGTGTTTCTTTTGGTTGGTTTTGATCAGTGTTATAGCGTATCTTTGATGGAGACACGGCGCCTTTAACACAGCCCCACTCCAAGAAATCCAGAGGTCTGATATCTGGTGAACGTGGGACTACGAAAGTAGTCTGTGCCTTCCAATCCATGGAGTAGCCACTTCGTAGAGATGCATTAGCAAATCATGCCACTTCAATCAACAGGATTGAAGAACAGGATCTTCTGTTGTGGATCAGTTTAGATAGAAACATGAAACTCTTTCTTGCAGCACGTTTGAAAGTTAGATCTGAATTTCTACAAAGGCAGCAGTAACTGCACTTTCATAATTGCCAGCAAAGCGTGAGAATTACAAAAACTCTTGGCAGCCTCACTGATATCGCTGCTGAGAACTGAGCTGCATCGGAATTTCGGACAAGCCACTAGGCCCAGGAAAACCTGCTCAACACTTCTACTTAACATTGAGAACCACTGTTTGTTTCTAGAGTCCTCATAATTTTACGCTTCTTGATTTCACCAATTCATGAAATCGGGTGAAATTCAATTATCGGGATGGGCACCGTCAACACCTACAGCTTAAAATTGTGCATAGCAAAGAGATCCTAATTTGCTAATTAGTCTTTTAGTACTTTGAATGTTTTAATTATTGCTTCTGTAATTTGACTCGTGTTTCAGGTGGTGGATATCATGAAGGCCAACGTAGAGAAGGTGCTCGAGAGAGATCAGAAATTGTCGGCCCTGGACGAGCGTGCAGGTATGACGTCACGCAAGTTATTTTCAGTTTAACTTTTCAAGTCCTGGTGGGACTCTAAACTTAGTCTTAAGTGACATGAAAATTTAACGTCTACATTGCTGAAACATTACTTTAACGACTTAAGTTCACCTTTCAATATCTGGTGAAACGCAGAAAACACCGGTTAGAGTTACCCTAACCATGTTTTGCATGCAAGCATTCATCCAAACACGCAAACACCCAACGAAAAAAAGATATTTTATTGCAAGAAATCAATTCAGGGCCTATAGCATCAATACTGTGAACACCGCAGGAACACTGCAGTGGCTGCTCAGCTTTGGCTCGGCCTCGTTTCACATTTACATTCGATCAGCTAGAGAACTATGAACTAGAGAACTAGAGATCAGCTAGAGAATTATGAACTAGAGAACTAGAGAACTATAGATCAGCTAGAGAACTATAGGGGCTCTGTTGCACGCACCAGGTGAGGGAAGACTGCGCGTCTGGCATCACGTTTACTGATCATATTAATCTTAATAATTAATCTTTGAAACTGGTATATACCATGGTATAAGTTCGTAATAAAGACATAGTTAAGTTTGGAATAAATTTGGAATACTGTTTGTGTTCAGATGTCAAAGTGTTAGTAGATGTCTTGGGAAAATACAATTCGGATATTTGAATAACTTGAATTTGGATGAGTACACTCTAATTCACATAAATTAGTTTATCACATTTCGATTTTAAAGTTAGAACGAAAAATTTTCTTTGTACGCTCTCCATGAAGGTAACAAGATAGAATAGGTAATGAGTAGAAATTTCGTGACACATTTGATTGATAATCCACTAATATATTTGAAACTGCACGAGTACGTGTAAAATAATAGAATTCAGGCGATAAATTAGAAATAGAAGGAAAGATGCTCGACGCAAAGTGAATGTTGATGGGTAGAAGACCAGTAGAGAGTAGGTAATTTATTAATTTAAGTCGTTGTAGACTTTACTCACTGATGTAGACTCTACTCGTAGCGTGCCCTATCTAATCATGCCACAAACTGTATACAGCAATTATGTACTCCCATACTTTTGCTATAATGCTGGTCATTTTGCACCTTTAAAATAGGGTGATTGTGATCTCAAACGAAGGTTGTTGCCAGTATCAATCTGTCGAAAATTATTGTAGAATTAATTTTCTTTGTTTGGTATATCTAATTCGGAAACATCACCAAGGGCAAATAGATTAGCTGTTACTCTCATGAACCCTTTGCTATTGGATGGAAACTCAGAGAGTAGGCTGATGGCACCACAGTGCTTAGCGAGGATATCGGGAAATGATAAATAGCACAGCAGAAAATGCTGCAATATCACACGGCCGAGCATGTAGTGACTGTTGCTCTGAATTTCATTATCCTCGTAATACTTATTTTTTTTTGAGGTAGAGTTTTGCTCCAATTAGAGGAGAAAATTGTAGGAGAGAAAATAATGGAGAACTGTGATAGATGAAGAGGAGCGCTCTGTAAGTTACTGCTTCGCCTACCATCGTTCATGAGTTTTTTCTATGTGCAGTAGTTGAACATTCTACATAGGAGCTCGTCCATGTTTGTGTCGCTAGCTGTGGTCATGTCATGTGGACGTATTCAGCAGCAATGACTTGGGCAGGAAAGAGCACAGCTCAGGAGTTGTAAAAAAAGTCTTTCGCTAGGTAGCCCAAGTTTTTTATTGTCATTACTTTAGTGAATCATGGACATAAGTGACTCATACAAACGCAAGAGCTCCGCTTCAGACTAATGGAACTGTATTAGTCAGATATTAATCCTGTTTTTTTAAACATAATATCGTCAATGGATTTATTTTACAGAAGTATAGTTGTCGGTGCCAAAAACATTTTTCTCATTCTCCTAAGAACAATACTGGCACTAGATGATTAGAGATAAGAAACAAAAATCACGGTGAAAGGCCTCATTCTCTTTTTTTAACGATAATTTAGAATGATTGATACGCGAGTGTGACTGCTTCATTACATGAGCGACAAGTCTTTGGAAAAGTCCTCTCTGTGCTGAGAAAGCTTCTGAGACGCGCTTCAACCCCCACATCTCACGTAAATGCCCGAACAATAAACCTGAGCAAAAGTTGACTTTGATGTTTAAGCCTGGAAACGATTCACATTGCATGTTCTATTGGCTCCATGGCGTACTGGTAGCGTGATGGCCTCGTAACCGAGAGGACATGGGATCGAATCTCGGCTCAGTCGAGTTATTTTCACGTAATCAGGGAGTACTTCCCTTGGAGAAGGAAGTTTAAACAACACATTCCTCACATCCCTTACCACGCCAGTAGTTGTAAGGCATTGAAAACCCAACGGTAAAACGTGTTGGAATTGATAAAGGTTCTTCTTTATTCTACAGAACGACTATCAAAATTGCAAACCATCCCGTGGCAGGGGCTTGTAACTCGTGAAACGTTGGAAGGAAAAAATTTCCATAAAATTTTCGAATAATAGTTTTAAGTATTCATTCTTAAGGATAGAAAATCAAAATGTAGGTTGAAATTTTTTTCAAATCTTTCAAATTCTATTTGTGAGGAGTTATAGCTCGTGAAATGCTCATTATTTGTAGACACTACATACATCGTGTGGGTAAGAACACAGTCTACAAATTTGGTCTGGGATACGTACGCATTCACAAACCTTGATCGACGAAATTCAGTAAAGCTCTATGAGCTGTTTCGATTTTAAAGCTTAAGTTTTAAGTTGAAAAATTATATTCGAGAGTATAAATGTTTAAAAGTCTTGAGAGAAAAGTGAAATACCTTATTTTATGTTGTGATTGCAGTGGTGGTGAATGAAAGGCTTGACATTACGAGATGTTTCCATTCCTGCAGATGCCCTCCAGCAGGGTGCCGCGCAGTTCGAACAGCAGGCTGGAGCACTCAAGAACAAAATGTGGTGGAAGAACATGAAGGTGAGGAAACTCCGAGCTTCCAAAGCGTACTAGTAATTCTTCCAATGTTTCGGAGGTAGGAATTCCCTTCAGGCTTCCAAAAATGTAATGAATGTAACTCCTATGCTTGGGCTGCCAGTTTACATCACAAAAAAAAATTCCGACAATAAAAAGCTTCCCCCAGCTACGGTGAGAAGTCTACGGTGAGAGAATTTATTAAGTAAAAAAGTGAGAATTTAGGGTTTTAAATTTATTACGTAAACGTATGACCATTTAAAAAATCTTTTTCCAGGTTTGCAATATCACTTGAATACTTAGAATTGATAAATAAAACTATTTACGCACATAATAAGTTAATAAAAAACTTTGATTCTAGCTTACGTCGAGATACTACAAGGTGGAATCAAAAAGTTTCGAGACTAGCCCCGTTGACAGGAAATTAGTTTCTTATATACGTTTATATACATTGTCATCTTCAAAGTAGTCCCTTTGCACTTAATACAGCATTCCCAGCGTTCTTACTACTCCTGGAACGTAAACTGGAAATCCACTTCATGAAGTGTTTCAAATACTCCAGCGATTTGAGCTGGATCTCTGGAACTCTGCAGTTGTTTCAAAATAGGAACCTTTAAGCTAAATTTCAAACCGCTGGAAGTGGATGAAGTTTTCAAAGCCAAATCTGGAGAGTAGGGCGAGTGCGGGAGTGAGATCACGTTACGGCTGGCGAGAAAATCGCACGTTACGAGGGCGCTGTGACGGCCGCATTGTAGTCGTGTCTCAGCCACTTTTAGGGCTCGCGTCAGATCTGGTCAATTGTCAAATGGTGCGCTCACTCAGGTGCGCTCAAACCAGGCAGTAAAACTCGTTTCTAACGGTCTGACTATTTTGGGAGGAATTCTCGAAGAGCAATGCTGCAAATGTCGGGAAGGTGCACTTGGCTGAAATGTGGTCCTGTCTCGCCTTTTCGGTCGTGGAGATAACAGGCTTTTCCACTGAGAAGGCTATTGCTTCGTCTCATTACTGTACACCCAAGTTGCGTCACCGGTAATGATCTTCAGCATGAAGGAATAGTCATCCAAGGCACGCTAGTGGAGTTCTTGGAAGACTTCGACGGTGTATACTGTTTATATGGTTAACCATATATATATATATATATACGTATATATATAGTCATTCCCCTTCTGTATGTTCGGTTCAGCAAAGTCAGGTGGGAATATCAAATGAATGAATTCCGTTTTTTTTTGGTTCTTGTATGAATTTAATTTTTTGTCCAAAGTCTTCTCTCATTCGCATCATGAAAATTCAGAAAATTTGTTCACTCCCATAAACACAAGGAATACAACTCGTGTCTCTTGGGCTCGAGCTCTGAAGTTTCAAGGAAACTACTTCGCTTCTAACATGGAATTATTCTCGTCTAACATGAGAGTATTCTCGCCTAACATGGGAGTATTCTCGTCTAACATGGGAGTATTCTCGTCTAACATGGGAGTATTCTCGCCTAACATGGGAGTATTCTCGCCTAACATGGGAGTATTCTCGTCTAACATGGGAGTATTCTCGTCTAACATGGGAGTATTCTCGTCTAACATGGGAGTATTCTCGTCTAACATGGGAGTATTCTCGTCTAACATGGGAGTATTCTCGTCTAACATGGGAGTATTCTCGTCTAACATGGGAGTATTCTCGTCTAACATGGGAGTATTCTCGTCTAACATGGGAGTATTCTCGTCTAACATGGGAGTATTCTCGTCTAACATGGGAGTATTCTCGTCTAACATGGGAGTATTCTCGTCTAACATGGGAGTATTCTCGTCTAACATGGGAGTATTCTCGTCTAACATGGGAGTATTCTCGTCTAACATGGGAGTATTCTCGTCTAACATGGGAGTATTCTCGTCTAACATGGGAGTATTCTCGTCTAACATGGGAGTATTCTCGCCTAACATGGGAGTATTCTCGTCTAACATGGGAGTATTCTCGTCTAGCATGAGAGTATTCTCGTCTAACATGGGCGTATTCTCGTCTAACATGGGCGTATTCTCGTCTAACATGGGAATATTCTCGTCTAACAACATGAGAAGAAGTGCTGGAACGATCGTGGCCTAAAACATGGTAACTTGTGCCCGAAAATTCCGCCCTCCACATTCTGAAACCGCCCTCCGCGGCCCCTCGGCGGGTCTCGTCCACGTAGTCCATGATGTACGTTGTGCTTGTTTCATACACGATTTGATTTATATTCGAAATGTTAGTCTATTACGTTCTGAGAACTAACTTCAAATTGTCTCCTGCAGATGATGATCATCATGGGTGTGATCGGTTTGGTCGTCTTAATCATCATTGCCGGTAAGTTATCACACTGTTTTATTAGTTTATTCAACAACAGCCTAGCCGTTAGCACTCTCTGACTACTTTCTGCAAATGATAATTCATGGCATCTCTAGCCATCTTGAATTGCAGAGTAACAAGGAAGGGAATATCTTTTGAAATATTTCAATATTGCGTACTATTGTTATGGGGCCGGCATATTTAATTTCCTATTCCAATAGACACCGTCTATACCGCCAGACAGCTGAAGCTAAAAAGATCGGAACAATTGTGCACGCCATTTACGTGCTTGAATACTAAACATCTAGTGGTAAAGCGAAGTTTGTACTTCTACTTCAATAATTTCAGTTCAGTTAAAGCTGCAGGCTTAAACACTTAGACTTATCTTTGCAAGAGGCGGCCGGGCTGCTAACAAACCAAATATTGTGAGTAAATGCTAAACCGTTGTGTAGAAGCATTGGGAATTGGGGGGCGTTTAATAAAGTTGTTTTATGAAATGATTCACCATACTCTGATGAAGCGTAGTTTGATGTGCAGATGTCTAAAGTAGATTTTGACCTGATTACTCATTTTATGATAATGATGAACAAAGACGAGTAAATTTAATTGAACAATTTTAGGTACACCAGGGTTCTCTACAGCTAACTATTAAATATTTACCCCGACGAGTCAAAACATGACCGAGTTCAAATTGTATTTGTATAATGCCTTTGGTATCTTAACTGTGATACCGTGTTTTTAAAATTTGGGTTGGAATGAAAGTTCTGTTTAGTTTTTGACGCTACTTTGGTACAAGTCAAGCATAATCTTTGACTGCATAATATTGTTTGTTATACTGTTTTTGCTGAAATTAATTTCTCTGTGAAAGGTTATTATTATTTGTTTTAAATTCATGAAATCTTCTCTCAATTATCTTTTTGATCATTGCGTGGCCTTTTGTTTTGTGAAGGCTTCATCCAATCCTGGCGAAGAACACATTAAATTAGAAAAATATATGATATTATAAGAAAAATATATGATTTTACGTAACAAGAGCCTAAGGCAGGTTAATTATTCTCTTCAAAAAATAAAATTGATAACAAAGCTATACTACATGCAAGCAACGTAACATGTTCGAATAGATATTGATCAGTTTGAGAGACTCGTACGTGAGGGTTGTCACACAATGATGACTGTGTGCGGACCTTTGTGGCTGTTATCTGTGCTCGATCATTGCTGGATATACGATGAGCATATCATTTGTCAGTTGACGTATATTCTTGTCGCTACTTTCTTTGCTCCTTCCTGAAGATTGAGTCTCTTAATCAAGTGCACAAATTGAGTCGAGTCTGGACTACTCCCTTCAGCACCAAAAAAAAATAACATTTAAAACTTTCTAACTTTTTATCAATGTTGAGGAAGGACTTCAGGACAATTTACCCTGTAATTAATTTGACACGATAATAAAATTATTCTCAAAATTTAAAGATGCTTGTTGCTATAAGATTGGAAAATCTCAAACATAGTAAATAATTAAAAGACAAATTAGTACCTCAAAGATGAATAAACCCAGAGAAAGGTTTTTGATTGTGCGGCAGAAAATTATTTGTCAGGAAAACATAATGACGTACAATGGAATTGAATTAAAAATGCAAATGAATTATAAAATTTTTGATACAGCCATGAAGGAAAATGTTCTCGCTCGTATGCGGTGCGACCTTCTCACACCTTCTAGAGGTGGTGGTAAAAATGTGTGTTATTTGATGTGAGTGGCATTAAACATTGATGCATTTCACACGTGCCACGATTGTACACATGATGAATCCCGCTGTAAATTCCACTCGCAAGAGTTCTTACTCAAATAGGCGAAATAAAAGAAAGCTTGCCAGCGTCCAGTTGCTTACGCAAGTCATCCAAGACGATGTGCCTCAGCCCTTCCAATGACAGCCAAATTTGTTGTAGCTCTTGAGGGTCGAGGAGGGCGTCCTTCACGTACATTAATTACTTTCATTTATATCCATTTGCCGTCATTATGACGCGTAGAAATCTCAACGGCCTTACCACTAATGAAATTTAATTCATCCTATTTCAAAGCCACTGTCGTACACTGACAGAACTTTCACTCCAACCAATAAGAATAAGTGTAGATTTCTTAAAGAGACCGACGTTGTTGAGCCCAGTTACCACTGCATGAAATATACTTGCCTAGCTGCAGTAACTTTTAATTAGTCACCGTACTTTTTGAATTATAATTTGAAGCACTGTCGCAGGCAGTAATCAAACTTGCTGCTTGCAACAGTCGGGTGTGCTCTCATCTTCCCTCTACAAATCAACTGAAAAGAGAAACCGAATCGAGATTATAATATTCTTGATTCTTGCTGGGGAAATAAGTAGATAAGTGTAATACGTACAACATGAAATGTGTCAAATAAATAATTTTTCATTAGTGCTTGTTAAATTTGGAATTGTGACTTAGTTACTGGAATGGTACATCTAGTAAACCTGCACTCACGTAAAATAGCATGAATTCGGCTACAATGGGGTGTCATATCCGTCATACTTTTCGCGGGTAACTTTTCTAAAGTCAAGTTTTGAAATTCTAATACTACCATAGGGTTGTAAGATTTAATTTTTTCAGTGAAATGAAATCTATCCCATAGCTGCTTAAAGTGACGGAGAAACAGCCAACATGCGAATGATACGAGAATAGAATGCATTTTATAACTGAAATTCAACTAGAGCGTTATGAGACTCCACAGAAGCATCGTACGACTATGGTCGTATGACTGAACGAAGATTAAATCCTCCACAACTTACTAAAAAAGCTTTTCTGACATTTTGCGTTCAATTTTGCATCTTAGATGACTGTTGAAGAATAAATCACCCGACGAAACATTGCGTTTCAAGAGCTCTTGCTACTGTAAACACTGCGCGCAAAGTGAGCTCTCGGTTAAAAGCAACGCTTGAATTAATTTTTAGTGAACGGTAGGAAACACTTGAGCAGCTGTTCGGGTTATCCAGTGAGTGAGGATATACTTGTAACACTTGTTTTCACCGTAGCTCGTTTTCCAAGTCTCTAAAAAAGTATTACTGAAATGCTGCCCTGTGTAGCTGAAAGTTCGTGACCCATGACCGTGTGGCCGCTCTGTGCCGTCTAGTGTTGCTCTCGTCTGTGTGCGTCTAGAGTAGCGCGCTAGATGCCTCTCAAGTTTATAGAGCCTCTACACAATATCGTCCTACAATAATAAATGCTTCAATTTTACTGGCATTATAAGCTTAATTCATTTTAAGTATCGCACTATTCATACATGTTAATGTGTAGGCGTAGTTCATGCTTCCATATGTGCGCACTGCATAATATTGTTATTTTAAGCTCATTTTACGTTTTGGGAAGTGAAGAACTTAAACTTGGGTTGTCCTAATCAGCAGTTAACTGTCAAAACAGGCTCACAATTACCCATCTATTTACTGTAATTTGCACCAACGCAAATCAAAGAGGAAATATTTCGTCATTGCTTTACATAGAAATCTCACTTTCACCTACACTTCTGAAGGCCCTTCTGCGCATAAGGCTAGTGCACTTCAGTGAGAGACGGGTTTGTGCAGAAGGCTAGTGCACTTCAGTGAGAGACGGGTTTGAGCAGAAGGCTAGTGCACTTCAGTGAGAGACGGGTTTGAGCACCGCAAGTTCCACTAGCGGTACAATTAAGTTGGGCTTGTTCTGCTGCCTATGTTGGCAGAGAGCTTCTATATGCTAGTAAATATAGCATCCTCGTAGAATGGATCACAAAATTAAGGTACAGTTATTGCCAATAATGTATCAATCAAAACCAATATCCTACCTTATACAGAGGTACTTGACTTCACAGGTTGTTTTATATTGGTCCTTGCCTAGCTCCTCCATGGAGAGGGTTACTATTTTTCTCGGACAAATAATTTGAAATTGTGAACGCATTGTGTCGACAATTCCACTTGTCGCATTGTGGTTCACAGGAAAAAAAGACTGAGTAAAGTTGTACAGAAAGTTTGTAATACTCGACAATAAATATTAATTACCAGCTTTTGAGATTGTATTCCTGAATAGCATTCATAGTTGTATTACCTACTCGCGTTTGTTTTTAAATATACACAACGAAATAGCTTCTAAACAATACCTCGAAAATACGTTTGTTTTAGGAAAACTATATGTATATATTTCAAGCATAATGATAACTCAAGGTGAGACATATTTTTATTCCTCTGAATTCTTCATAATTTCCCGAGCCAGATTCCCTGGGCTGACATACACCAGGGTTATAGACTAGAGGGTGACCTGTATGCGATAAAAAAGTGTTACCACAGTTTAATGCTCCATTATGCGTTTATTAAATGTTTTAGAATGTGTTCAGAACATTCATGGCGAATAACAGTGGCGAATTATTTCTTACATGGATTTGCAATGTTTATTAGTGTTCTCAATTTACGATATTGAATGACTGTTTTGTGATAAATCATATTGTGGTAATTCTTTTTGAGAAACCCTGTAAATACTGTACAGTAAATCTTCAATAATTCGGACTTTATTAATCCGGATTTCAAGAAAACCATCAAGTCCTGATACCCTCGAAATGGGGGCATAAAATCGGAATTCTGATGCCTGGCCGATGAGGTTCTGTGAAAAATACGTGCTGCCAGCGGCGTAATTTAGATTAAGATCTTTTATGTTCTGTATTCAATGGATAATCACCTTTGTTTAGATGTTTTCAATTTATCATATTCATTTTACTAGGGCTATGTCATCAATACGTATGTATTTATAAAAACTTAGCTAAAATTAAGACTTTCAATAATCCGAATGGGTTTGCTTCCCATAAGGTCCGAATTTGTTAAGGCTTACTGTACGTAGATTAATAAATTCCTGAAATTTCTACTGAACTTGATTTTAATACCTGAAAAAATCAGATGAAGGTCTATTCTACATAATCAGTTTGGTCAAGTCAAGGGGATTGCGCTCGTTGTGTTTAAGTTAGTTTATGTCCATGATTTTTGGTTGAATATTGAGTTACCCAGTGTTTGATAATATGTTCTAACTATTTCGCGACAAATATTTCGTGTAACATTTCGTAATATTGACAATTAATATAAATGATAGACGAAACAGAATTTATGTTTCACTACAAGCTTGTCTAAAAAAACAGCTTACCCAGGCAGAGTTCTCTTAATGAATCTCAATTATTTCAGAAATTTTCTAAATGCTAACTTCCCTAGAACTCTTTAAACTCGAATTGCTTGTCTTCATAAGTGTTCAAAATATATAGCTTTCAATTATAGTCTCCTGATCCGTATGGAGAGTGCAGTTACCTACATTTACGGTGTTTCATGCATTTTCACTTTGTAAATGCCATTACTGAGACTGAACTAAATTTCTTAATTGGCTTTGATGGTAAACTGAATCTCATTTATACGGATTGGGGAACTCATTTCTTTGCCACAATTCTTTACTAACCGTAATCATAATTCTTCTGTCTTTTCAAAGGTAACTTCTGGTAAAGTGCTTTTGTAGCAAAGTTGAAAAAGAGCCACAGACGTTGAGCAGTAAGGAGCAGCTATCACTGAGCACATTTTTATCCATTTATTAGTGTTGTGTACTGAACAAAATTTCTATGGCAGCTCATCTTCCGTAGTCTTGGATGTTATCCTTGCCAGTCCAGCTCTCCTACTCGAGCGCGTCGTGGTTGCGTATCCCATTCAAGTTTCCCACTGCTCACTGGAATTCTAGCTATTAGGTTTTTATGAACATCAATTCAGTATATTGTGTTATGAAAATGATCTTTTGGAAGCTTCAAGGAATTTTTGAAAGCAGATGTTTTCAACTACATGCCACTTAAGATGAGGTTGAATTTATTAATTCAAATAACTTCTTCAATTTGTTTACATGAGATGACGGAAAACGTAGTTACTCATCTATACGACGAAATGCAAACGAGATTATTTTTAAATTCCTCGGAGAGCTGTTCTTCATTACGAAACTTGTTACAACGACAAAAACAAATTGCATCGGTGCCCCCACCGAGAGGAGATAATTAAATTAACAGAGTAAAACTGGGGGAATTTCGGGAGAAATAAAGAGACTTGCTTGTTTATTAACTCAGCATGTTGCTGCATATTGTAAACTCAGAAAAAAGCAAGAACTTTAGGGGGATAAAAGAAGAGTTTTGGCTTTCGCTGTGGATGGAAATAAGTTGAGCGCAGCGCGCCCGCGTTAGACAGCTGGACTACTTCACAATCCTGATCCTTCTCACGGTACTCAGCTTCGTGCTTCTGACTAATACCTTGGTGTCTTCAAATTATTGTGTTGCTTTCAAGTGCATTCTTCGGAGATTTTCGTGTTTTTCTTTGTACGAGATTCCAAGCTTAAACTTCACTCTGAAACTCCAGTTTGTATTACCGTCCGCAAATTGACACCTCAAGTGAATGGTGCCAGGTTCCTTACGAGCTTTTGAACATCGAGAGACCAATTTTTCCACTCTGAAATGAAGTTAAGAAGTTTTTTCTCACTAACGTAAAACTCAAATATTTTTCGTTGAAGTATACTGAAATGCGACACTTCAGTGATTGTTTTCCAAAATGAAGTAGTAAAAAATGTAATAAATATCACATTATTGGCAAAAATTTATTACAAAAATTGTAGGTGGCATAAATTTTCCACGAAATGACAGTTTCGTAATTTAATTCGCTGAAGAATGATTGAACCCAACTTACTCGTACAACATGCATTTTCTAACGTTTCTTGTCACGCAGATCCACATTAAGGCTCTAAAATAAAGATTGAGTTATTTTTAGTCCAATCCCAAGAAGGTGCAGGACATACATTTAAACATGAACTAAAATAATTATTTCCTCCACTTTGCATTCTGTTTTGAGCAGACCCTGATTTTCTACTCGCTGGATCCTCTTGATGTGCAGGCGATCTGGAAAGGAAGCAGCGATAGCAGCGACGTCTCTTCGTTTTTTATCGAATTATAAGCAATCGCATTCATACGCGAGACAAAGTTATTTCATTGCTCTAGAGTAAACTCTTGCCTCGTTTGCGCTTTCCAGATTGACTGCTAAACTTTTTATCTGCCTTTGATGTTCCTAATGCGTTTTGTGAGTTGCAATCCTACTTATCCTTGCTCAGTCTCTGTGCCACTCCTGCACATTTTGTTTTTTGAAAGCCACTTTGTTGTAACATTCAACATGAAGCCTCCCAATCTTGTTTACGATACGATTCTGCCAGAGAAATATTTTGATCGTTTCTCTTATTCGTTAATATCCTATGGAATCATGTAAGACAGTGGTTGAAGAACAAGATGTGTTGCTGCGGGAGGAGGTCCGTAACTAGGAGCTGTGTGTGACGGTGTCCATTCGATTGTGCCTATCGTTTTATCATGCAATTTAGGACCATACTTAACGGGTGATAAGACCGCGGCAGCACCAGCTGCTCCTGCCTCTGCTGCCGATGCTGCTGCTGCTGCTGCTCCTGTTGCTGCTCCTGCTGCAGGAGGTGCAGTAGGCGATATTTCTGATGCAGTAAAACTGCCAGCACATCCGCACCAACAATAGTAACCACGTATACCCCCCTCTTCGCTCGCCCTCTCTCCTGCAGTCAAGTTTGGTTTAGTGGAGGTCTAGGGAGAACACCACTCCTGCACCCGCTCTTCTCACCCACCCCAACACGACCATCCTCTTTGGAACACACCTTCAAACTATGTCTCTTCTTATATTCAATATTTTCTACTGCTGAAAAAAGTTGAAAAACTGATTTACTTTCATACCATTTGAAGAATTCGTTTCTTTTGACAAAATTATTTCATTCTATGCTATTTTCCTTCAGTAATTTTCCGAATATCTGTATCAGTATTCTTCCTTAAATAACCTTTATTAAGTTTTAAATAAATACAAATCATATTTTAACTGCATAACACACACATTTCCGAACGTACCGTTCTGGAATACTTCATTTCTACCTAAAGCCCGAAGAGAGCGTTCAAAGTTGAAAGTCAACGTAGCTTCCTGACCTCTCTACTGCACTTGACTCTCTTTTCTTCTGCTAATACCTTCTACTCATCTGACGCGTGTGTCAAGTCCTTCAACTATGCATTCGCTTGCCACACTCTCGTACCACCTCACAGTCCCCAACACGCCTTCACGCAAGCTACACGCCCTCCCACACCGTCACACGCCCTCCCACACCGTCACACGCCCTCCCACACGACAACTTCACGAAGAGCAAGCTGAGCTAAAGTCAACGGCTGAGGTAACACTGCGGCTCCACCGTCATCGCTTCAACTCACCTAAAACTGGTTGATTTCCATTATTCATTTATAATTCAAAAGCACCCTTCTTGCTCTATTACTAGATTGAGAGATTGTATAGAGTGGTTCTAATAGAGAAACCATATGGTTATACTTCAATAAGACGATTCAGCATTTTGGTGACTTGTTTTCTTTCATTTTTTCATTGCATTGGATTTATTCACACATTTTATGGATTTACCGTATTTCTCTAATTCATCGACCCTCGCAGATAATAAAATTTAAATATCTGCATTATCTTAAGTACAATGAGCTTTTGACCCCAGCTTCAAAGCATTGCCTGTCTAAACATTTGATAGTCGAGAGCATGATTTTGTCATCTGATATGAACCTACTGAACGTCACGAGAACAGGGAGAATTTTGTAGCATGAGACGAATGAAAATAGTTGGATGTGAAATGAATAGCTAGAGCGTATAGCTACGTATTGTTCTCAATATTGTTTTGAGTTCCCCAAGAAAGTATTTGGTGGCTTTTGAAGCCAATCAAAATTATTTGATGACGAAGGTCCACGGACAG
>VOMN01073234.1:0-12264 GCA_014899125.1 Orchestia grillus | reverse complement strand
TCATTTAACAGCTCGTGGATATGCGAAGGCACACCATGCACACAAAGTGGAGGCACCCCAGTGTGGCCAGCCAGGGCATAAAGGGCCAAATAATTTCAAGATATTCAATATATTCAAGAGAGAGTAAATTTTGATAACGTCTAATGTTTTTTCGTGAAATGACTTGCCGAAGTGAGTATCGATTTTATAGAGGTAGCAGGTTTGTGTTATATCAAGCTTCGCATTCTCCATCGTGCACTTAAGCTCAAATCTGATAACTTTCACTACCAGCAAAATTTTCAAAGTGAAAACCAAAAATAATCAGCTTAATGATTTGTTCTATTCATATATCAAACGCACAGATCTGAACAAAACACTGAAAAATCGCATGCAACGAGGCAGATGTCGGAAAGTTAATGTGCATAATACCACTATTGACATGGAACCTTTTAAGGAGCGTCCATACAGATCGAGCCGCGGGAGAACAAGTTTCGAGGCAGAGATACTCGTAGATACCAGAGTTTTTACCCTCAGACAGCCAACTCTGTCAGACCGTCCCAGAGCAACGGTCACTGCACGGTGCGCGCCTCTTTGTCAGTTGCACACAAGATGCCAATTCTGATCTACCCAGAGGTTACAGCCTCTATCGTGAATCTCGAACACAGTATATGAACACTACCTCTCATTCAATAAATTCAGCACTCATTAAAATTTTAGCACTCATCTTAGAGAAATAATACCAGCAATGGCGGACAGTCTCAAAGCCAGAAAGAGGTGAAATTTTTTAAACAATTGAGGACGAACAGAGCCGAGTCAGGTATGAGAAAACAATCCGCGTCGGCGACTTCATCTCTGGTGCAGGTGCGATCCTGCAATCCTACTCATTAGCATGATGAGTTAACCGAAACAATTTGTGGGAAACTTTTGTATACATTTCTAAATGTTTTCGTTCCATTTGGACAAGTGGAGCCTCGTGTTTAGCTCTCAAAGACTTAAAAGAATTTTTTTTCAAAAAATTTAATTTCATATTTTTTCTCATATTTAAGAATCTTATCCCGGACTTGAGCGCGTCAAAAAAAAGAGCCTACGAATACTCACGCTAATATATTCTATCATTGTACTATATCCTACAATGGATACACTCCTGATATAACATACGAGTGCGCTTCTTGAAAATGCGTAGTCACTCAATTTCACTCGCGCTAGATGATCTTTTCAATCAACAAAGAGTACTATTGCAAATTCTTTCATTTATGAGTTCCACTAATCGTGCTATAGCATTAGAGTACAAATGTTTGCCAAATAGATAAAAATACGTTTTGCTTAGTCTCACGATTACGTCTAATAATATTTCTCGAAATTTCAAGAACAGCCTTCAACAGCGTATTAAATTTAATTAAGCGGAATAAAGTCGCTCATGCGTAAAATTTTTTTCGATATTCGACAGTTACCCACGCATTCTTGGCATATTTAAATCAGATATCACCAATGAAAGTACTGTAATCCTTTTTGTTGACAGAACCATTAGCCTTCAATGACAAATTGAAAATCACTTTGTTTATTTATAACTTGCTGTGCCGTTTTATCCGGTGAAATTCCACGGTTCACAACTTACTAAACATAGCGAAATACTCGTTTTATCTCAATTTCTGTCGGTAGGACTGAGTCGAGAGTTCGTGCATCCTAATATATAAGACTTTCTATTTTAATTGCTCTCAATTGCTTTGCGTATAAGAAAAAAAAGTCGGTACGGTGGAAATGAAAGCACATCTACTACATCAAAAGTTAGTGCCTAGGTTATCATGCATTAGATTCATGCACGATACATGTAAGACTGTGATTGAAGATATGCTAGACAATTATTTTATTTTATTTCGATTAAAAATGCGATTTGCAACGTAGAATACATGAAATTCTGTTATGGACATATCACATCTATGTATTAAAACCCAAAAATATCTTCAGTTGCTATATTCTGGTGATTGAAGGGAAGGGGCACTTGGTCTGCCAGTGTCATCTGACACATGAAAAAATCAGAGCGTCTTCCAAACATGTCAGGCGCAACTCGAAGTCAGTGTTGTAGGGCGTGTAATTTGCCGCCGCAAGAGACAATTGCCCTGGTATTGCTGAGCCCAAGACTGCTCCTTTTTCCCTGTCCGGTTTCGGAAAATTAGTAATGGCGAGCCTGAGGTAAAGATTTCCAAATGACTGGTTGCACGGTCGACTACACGTCACACGGTGGGCATCAACGAAGAATAAATCACATTTATTTTACGGACACATGGGATTGCCTTGTCCACTGCTTTTGGTAAGGAGTGAAATCAGTGACCACAAAAGCTGAAATTACTGACACCAGGAAAGAATGACAGCTTATTCAAAAGAATTTTTCAAATAAAAAACTATATTGTTTATGCGAGCAATGACACTTATCTAGTAACCATGAAAATCAACGTAGTACATGGTAACCCATGAAAACAAATAGTAGATGATTGCCAGATTTATCTCAACCTGCCCCGTCAAATTTTTCAGATATTTCTGGCTATTGATAAATAATCTAAATAAACGGAAAATATTTACATTTTCATTTAGAGTTTAATAAAAACTGAAGAAAGTGACGTAAGTGAACTTCCTATGCTTCAAATGATACGTATACCTGATCGGATAAATAGATACACGTTTCTCGAAGAAAACATACATCTTGTATTTGAATTTAGCTTCCGGAGATTGTTTGAATCAATACGTAAAAAAGTGTGAAAAGAAGTTTAGTGTAAAAAATAAGTTGGCGCAGCTAGACGCTCGAGAGAGTAAATATGTTCTACAACAAAATCGAAACGGCCTTAAACTGCGCAAAGTGTTGTTTCAGACCAGTAAATTAGGCTATTTACCCAGTAGTTTACTGCAGTAAAATTCCAGACGTTTCATTTATTGCAGCAATAACATCACTTGCTAGAATGACGAACTAATGTAGCGATATACAGTGCTATAACAATATAATAGGCTATTTGTCTATAGATAATGTTGACGTATTTCAATGAAGTATCTCCTTCTCATGATGAATACTTGAATAATTCCGAGTGGATCATAAAAATCGAGCAAGAAATATATTTCCTGATTAACTCCGTTCGTTTATTTGGGAATAAAGTCGCACTGTTATCTGGAAATCTAGACGCGATAAACGATATAGAACATAACTAGTGAAGGAGGGCCTCGACAAAAAGAAACAAATTCCGATTTCTAAAACAATCTCAATCGAGAATAGAACACGTGATGAGACATAGAGGAGCGGTAGCACAACCACCGCAGTGCTATGCGACCTTCCTACAGCTCACAAGGAGGCGTGTCCTCAAGAATGTGGTGCCTCCTGCGTAATTGTGAAGGTTCTGCAGGGCACGCATGCTGTGTACGGCAGTGTTGAGTAGATCTGCGTGGTGTTTTTGCAATGTTAAGGTTATCAGGTTTTCCCAGTGAAATATTGTATGGATTTGATGTATATTTTTATTATCTGAAAAATGATGGTGATGGAGGCTTTGTTAGTTTTTAAACTGAAATAGCCCATGGTTGCGTTCCTAAAATGTAACATTGATCTAGATGTTTCGCGGTGTACAAAAAAAAAATGTTTCAAACGTAAGTTACCGTCTGGAAAAAGCGACCAAGTTCTGTTTCTGGCGCATAAAGAGAACCAAGGTTTTGTGGGTTTGTGACGAAGACTGTGTATTTTCCTCAAACGTAGATGCGACCGAGGTCTGAATACTACTAGGCTATGACATGTGCGTATGAAGAGTCAAGAAGCTTCGTGAAATAATAGCCCTTATCCTACTCCGTTGCGATACGATTATCATCGTTACTTATGCGTCGTTTGAAAGTAATATGTTCACTCTGGACACGCCCACTCATGATCAAAACGCCTAAAGGGCAAGCAAACATGCACCTGTCTGCAGGCGGCCGCACAAAGACTTCTCTCACACTTGGTGATGGCTTGCGTTGGTTGTTGTTAAAGCAGGATATTTGCGATGTCTTTGAGTGTG
Source organism: Orchestia grillus (assembly GCA_014899125.1). Taxonomy (NCBI): domain Eukaryota; kingdom Metazoa; phylum Arthropoda; class Malacostraca; order Amphipoda; family Talitridae; genus Orchestia; species Orchestia grillus. Next base: position 8,260 of record VOMN01073234.1, on the reverse strand, counting down.
CAAGCCGATGTTAAAATTATACTTTGAATCAATCTACACTTTTGAAAGGATCGGTACGTCTGAATTGACACCGATGTTGAAATTATTCAATAATGTTGAGCTGGATACCATGGTTGGCAGCTGGTTTCATCTGAGGATAATAGAAGTAATTACCATACTGAGCGTACAAAATGTATCAAGCTTTACAATGCTAATATATTTTATTTATTTTTTGGTAGGCAGAACATTTCGTAAACAAAGTAAACAAATCAGCTCCAAAGTCTAAGCATCATACTTGGGCAACAGATGAAAAATAATCTACATACGAGTACGTAATGAGTCACTCAGATACGCATCAGATCCTTATCACTGTAATTCTATTTCCGAGAAGTGAAATCTAGCCTGCCCAAATTTGCACTACATGACGAAATAAGCAAGCGCCCTTCGACGTGGTTTAAGATCTCAAAGTACAAAAAGCAGCAGAAGCCGACCGTGGCCCAGTGATGATGGTCGCTCGAACAACCCTAAATCAGACATGTGTCAGTTAGTTCAGGAGACATAATTCAGATGAAGCGTGAGCTGCTTACGATAGGGGACCCGGGAGCCGAGGGGCAGCTTCGAGTGTCCGGTGATGGAAGTGCAGATAGTGAAACTCGGCTCCGCGATGCGCTTGCAGCACGCACGCTTCCTGCACGCATGCTCCGACCACTCGTGACTGCTAGAGAAGCACTTGTACACTCACATAACTCTGCTTTAGACCCTCGACCTTCACGGGATGCTCACAGTGCGATATCTGAAGCGTGGTGTGCAGCCGGGATCCAGAAGCCTCCTCTTAACCTTTCTTTATTTTACGATCTTTTTCAGGACTATATCTGATCTTGTAAAATTAATCGATGAAAATTAAGCCTTTATTCCAGAGGACGGGTCCCATTCAATAACAAGTGACCCTGCAACTAAAATAAGTACGCCAATGAGGCCCTACATTTATAAAGCTTGTTCGACATCGTCATAAATCTGTGAGAGGAACTTAATTGCATTGTGTGAGTGGACGTCTTGGACGGGAGGGCACCAGCCAGCTCTCGCCGGGGCGGTCTGCGGGCATCGTCAGCACCCCTGATTGGTGCCAGTACGGTGGACAGATCACACCGGCCGCTGCCATATCAAGGCAGGTGCGCACGTTAAGCTTATCCATTGCGTAAGTGTCGCTGTCGTGTAGAACAGAGAAAAATTACTACGTTTTATCACGCCACTAACGTTGTAGATAATATTGTGTTTTTAAAGCTCTGCAACAATGAGGTAAAATCGTTTCGAGTTTCACATTAAGTTCAAAATTTCTCAAACACGATCTTCTCTTCCATCAATTGGAATATTTATCGTTCATTTTTTCGAACCCCAGCTCCAAAATTTTCTTTCATACTACTACGAGCGCAAGTTTTTCAGGGAGATATTTATTAATAAGCAGGGCCGAGTGTTAAGGTTCTGCGTGAGTGGCAGAGAGAGTACGGCTGCCACTCACAGCTGGCGGCACGGGCGCCAATCTTCGCACACGTGGAGCGCTGTATGAATTCAGCCATAAAATGTATTCCAATTAAGTCAATCCAGAGGATTCTGGTCAATGTTATCGCAAAACTGCGGCTTCTATTGGGGAGAACTGGCTGCATAAATTAATTTAGAACCAAGGGTGGAATAATCGTCAACGAATAAGACGTGAAATGAGTTACCAGATAATAATGAATAGAAATAAATATTTTGCATTAATCGCGAAGGAATAATAAGTGCAATTCGATTCTAATTTGAACAAAAAATGTAAAAGAATTAGCAAAATGAGTCCGCGAAATTCCCCGCTATACAGTCTTGAATATTACAAACTCCACACTGTGACCACAAGAAAGTGCGCCAAAAATTTCCATAAGATTACGAACAAAAGAATAAGAGAAGAGAAATTTATCTTTTTTAACTATGCACTCTCACCTTAAGAATGAGAAGAAGAAAAACGTTCAAAGTGTTATACAGTCACAGTCGATAAATTAGTATGTGAGGCTCCCTGCACTCATGAGCTGCAGAAGTGTGAGGCAAATTACAATAATTGGGCGTGTCATCGCTAATGGGCGGTCACTCGAGCGCTGTGGTGGCAGCCGAGCCGCTGGCACCGCGGACGGGCAACAAATCCCTGATGCCCAGCGGCCTGCGATCCTCAGAGTTTTTTTCCTGCGTCCGCTCTTTGCATCGCTTCTCTGCCCCGTAACACCGTTCTTTTAAAGGACATAACATCTGTTGTTGTGGCGACGGCTGTGATTAACTGACTCTTTCAGAGTTGTTATCCGTGTCTTGAGTTACCAAACCCTGGAATTTAACCCTACCGTACATTTTAAGCGAGAAATTCATAAAGCAGCTAGAGTGATGAAAGAAAAAAGACGGAAAATTCGTTTATTCCGTAATCAGTCACGTACAATTTGGCCGAACGATGTATAAATTTTCTCAAGAGTATCGCCTTTCTGAAATACGTACATACGTGTCGACACTCACTTCCGTCGTATTCTGCCCTGTACGCATACCTCGTTCCCTGTACGCGATGTTGCAGCATGGCGTCATTTCGTATCTAATATTGCACTAGCAATTAATTAGCACTGACAGCACTCGCCTGTCTCACTTACCGTGAGACGCGATCTCGGTTACAGGTTCTCATTCCTTGTGCCAAAACGGACCTGTCGTGTATTTTGAAACGAAGGATGTGATACGAATACTTGAAGCAAAAACGCTTCGAAGTAAATAAAACCCAGTGTGGGGAAAATAGAAGAGGTAAGCGTTTAGAAAAAAGTACCCACATTCTGGCACCTCATTATCAAATCCGTGATTGATTTCAATTGGGTGGTTTCATTTTTCAATGGCATTTCATGGTTCTGGTTTCGTCTCCATTTGCGTTTGTGTCCAAGCCCAGCATTACATCGGGACAATTAAAACTTATTGCAAAATTTTAGCTATCAAAATGTGTGCGTGGAACATAAATGTTGAAGAATATGTGCATTATATCCTAAAGAAATTCGTCGACATTTCTGCAAAAATCGGGCCACGATTTCATAATCGATCGAAGTTAAACAAGAAAACAAAGTAACGTCTTCGCTGAATTTCAATCCATCAGTTTTCAAATTTCCTATATTTTTTAAATTCAAGTACCTCTATCTGAGATAGGTGCAAGTGATGCTTGAAAATGAAAAAAACGTCCAAATATAAACAATCAAAGGTGACAAGTCCCATAAATCTACAGGTCTAACTGTAAATTTATGAGAAACTACAACATTAAGCAAAAGTTTTTCGCTGTAGAGAAGTTATGAATAGTGTCGAGGGACCACCCTACACCTTGTCGGAGACGGTACAATGGAAGGCCCTTTCAAGTTTAAAGTTATGAATAGACATTCTTGAAAATCATAATTTTATTGAATTTGTATTTCTGTTGTATTGAGGCTTAAAGCAGTTCTCATTATTTCTTACGACAAGTTTAGTTTGCCTTCGCCATGACAGGCCACAGCTTGTCCTGCGAGCAGAACCAGAGACTCTGCAGTCATTGTCCCCTCAACTCGTCAGCTTCAGCATCCTGATCCGGCAGCGGTGGTCCAACAGTTGTATACCTCAGCTTTTACTACCATACAGACTATCTCACTGAGGTCGACTTTGTGAACACAGAATCTGTGTTCAACTTGTTTTCAACGGCGTATTGTATTAAGTCGTAAACATTACTATGCATAATCTCAGTAGTACAGCCTACACTCTCCAATTTTAAAGAAACTGGAATCCTATTTTTTTTTACAGTACGTAAAAAAATACTTTCGTGTGCGGGAAAGTTAAAAGCCTACTGCTCATAAAGATTTTAATAGGAAATTGAGCTGCGTCAGTATTTTGATATGGGTTGATTGTCTACAGCATAGCTTTCCAGTTTTTTTTAATACTTTCAGAAAACCTTTTATCGTTCATCTAAGCGCAAACAAGCTTCAAATCCATTTAAACGAAGTGAAATGAGAATTGAAGTAAGCTAAGAGCTGGAAATGAAAAATAATCTCTGGGTTCAAGAGTACGTATATTACTTTTTCTACAGTCAACAATGCCACAGAAGACCATACATTGGAAAGCTCCTTAAATGGGGATTAAAAAATGATACGTTTTAAATCTTCAGTAAACTGCAGAACGAGCTCAATGCGTAGTACATTCAGCCAACCATGTAATAATACTGTATTAATATTATCTCGTTCATGGGTTTTACCTAATTTCAACACCATACTAGAATCACGGTCCTTAAACAGGCTTTTTACTCATTTACTTCCATCAAGGCATGTATGTACATAGCTGTAGGGTACATGGTTTGCTAACTTATTCAACGTAACAAAATTTGGGCTTGCAGGCATAGGCAGTCGGGAAAATCGCTCAGCATTTTAAGCTGGCTGCACAGGAAAAAACAAAGAAGTTATTGTACAGAAGCAGATATATGAGCGAGAGCGTGACAGGGGCAAAGTTGATCAATATTCATGCATTGATCGGAGCTGCCGTGATGCTGTCAGACCCACGTCCGCTGCTCTGCATGCATCTCGCGGAGAGGGAGGCGAGTTCATGCTCTCACTTGATTGCGATTTTCAAAAGTGCAAATTCACAACTTTTTTTGAACGTAGGAATGTATTGGTACTGAGTTTTTCTGCGAGATAGGCTGCGGGTCGCAATAAAACGATCGCGAGCTTGCAACTCTCGGTTGAGATGGGAGCAAGAAATAACATGAAATGGAACAATTCAATCATATTTGAAATAATTTTTTCAGAATTATAGCTTTAAGATCCAACGGAAATTCAGATACGTTACACTGTTTAACTTTTTGTTATGCTGTATTCTGCCAGGCGGCCTATCACTCGATGTGTGTGTCTTTCGCCCGTAACTTTCCTTATAATTGTGCGAAACCCTTGGAGGCTCGATAATAGATAACATATTCGTCGATATACCTTGGTAGGCCGATGCTCAAAGTATTGAACGTACAATACACGGCACTAACACAACTCCTGGTGGGAGAACATGTCCAAGTGCACTATTTTAGCAGCGCATGGCGTCTTCTTTCTTTCTTTGTTTGATATTGACGAGCACAAAATGTGCATTTTAAACCATCAAATCTCATTTTGATGGCCTCCTAATTTGGATCAGTTTGGTTTTTCAATTATCAGTTTTCTTTACGTGGGAAATTTGTTATTTTTGAGGCGTTTTAGAATTTGGTAAATCCCATAAAATTTAACCCAGCACCTTGAAAGTTTTTTAGATTTCTTGATCTCAGAAGCAAATACTTCCCCATACATTTATGTTACAAAACTCAAATTTAAAAATGTTGAGGCCATATTTTGTAACGCTCTGCTCGAAACTGACAATCAGTTTGCCAAGACTTCAGTCTCTCACCACGACATCAATACGTACAGTTGTGGTCCCGGTATGTTCTCCATGTGTCGTCAAAGTACTAACTTTACCCGTGTTTTATAATTTCCACATTCATGACTTGAACGCAGAAATACGGAAGAAAAAATCATCATATGCTTTCAGGAAAATCCAATAGCCAAACTGCATTGAATTGAAATCAGGCTGAAGAAGATAGCTTATCCCCAATAAGAAACCAGGAACAATGTCGTAAAACCATCCCTGAGTGTTCTCAGTTTTATGGACTAGCCGGTGCATCGATCTACTCGCTGAAAAAGATGTAGTCCCAGTGTTACAAGCAATCGTATCTTTTTTGTAATACTAACATTTTTCGTTATATTCCACGAGGTTTTTCAGAACGTGAAACTCAATTGAGCTCTCTAATGAGTACACCACCTAAATTAAAGTTTAAGACGGTCAAAATTTTCATTCATACTGACGGCCAAAATTTTATATCCTAAATAAATTACAATGTTTAGCGTATATTCAAAAGAGAAGAATGAGCCTTTAGCTCCCTGCAATTGTACCCTAAAATATAAATGAAATTATTAAAAAAATAACTTTTGTATCACGTGCTACATGCACGAAGCAATGCAGTCCAGATCCAAAGCCCATGCCTATGCGTCGCAAGAAAAAGGTTGGTGTGCAAAGTCAGTGTACTGTCTGTCAATTGCACCATTTCAACCTTCAATCGTGCCACAATGCATGGACAGTTAGTGATTGAAAAAGATCGCACACGCACCCACACGTTGTTGCTCATTAAGTAAACGCTGGTAATTTACCATGCTGGTAATTCGTCCAAGTTGGCATCAGCAACATAACGCCCCACAGCAAGGCAATATGTTAGCAATGCGACAATTCTAGAATTTAAACGAGGCAAAATTGCACACGTCACAATCAAAAGACTGCGTTCGTAGAGCTGCTTGTATCGAATATTAATTAATTTAGGCAGTGCTGTAAAGCACTAATTTTTCTGCACACTTGCATCGCTTTATTGGAGCTCAGAGTTGCTGCAGCGCAACAACTCCTCAATTGTCAAGCGACTGGTTACTAACTAATGTGAGACTCATTATTCCTCATTTCATATTCCGAATGAGTTAGGGAAAATAGTTTTGTCCATGTTGCCAGCAGCGTGGTGATATTGCATTCATTTATACAAAATTTTAACGAATACACTGAATTATTGCAGTCGGGGACATGTTCCATGCATCTCAGATGATCGCAGAGTAATTGCTCTCATGTGTTTCCAATTTTGTAATTGTACATGAAAACTAGAAGTCAGGCTACATTTCAGGCTAGAAATTTACTCATTATGTACAGAACATACAGAAACCACGAATAGAAATACTTCACATGTTAAAAAACAAAGTGAATCATTAAGTGACTACTTTGTTTCATATATTTCATCTTTCGAAAGATGTACTTAATTACGAAACGGGATTGGACGTCTGAGGCTATTTACAATATCCTGCGAGTACCAAGAGCCAATCACAGTGCCACACAATAATATTAGTTCATTGAATCACTCGTTCGTGATCTACTCTCCAAAGTAATGCGACTTGCTACACTCGTGGGTGTCCTGTGAGGATGGAGCAGTCTGTGGTTCACACATGCATATACGTTTTCTCCATCTTCCTATTCTGAAGAGGATCGAGGAGGTTTACAGCTCCATAATTACAGCATAAACTTGGCAGGAGCTCAGGCGCATATCTCCAAGTCGAGGTGTGAAACATTGACCTCTGCTGCAGCTCATTAGTCTGCATTCTTCCCTCATTCAATGGTGATGATTTGCTAACAACTTAAGCACCGAATAGCCCTCCTTATTTGCAAAGCAAGCCTCATGCATGACTTTCAGCGTCTATGAGGACTGCAACTTGAGAATCTCGGGACAATACGAACCATATGAATGAAAGCGAAAAAGAGAGTTCTAAGATGTTCGTTGTAATTGGATATGAATTGTATGAGTGGGTTTCCAACAGGATTCCAATTCGTGTCCTATCGTATTTTTTTTATCCAGGATTTACACTCATAGAGATGAAATCTTAACCTATTTTTGAAGCATATGTGTGAATATTGAAAATTTTGATTAGTATCACTCCTCCCAAACTTTACAAAATACAGTGAAAGTTAACACATGTATATCCGTGAGCTAGTCTCACATACATACAGTACATTGGTAAGTGACCATCATACGTACAGTCGCAAGATATCCTCACACGTACTGTACACTTGAAGGCTGTCCTCACATAGCAGGTAATGAAACTGACCACATTGCAGGCGGTGAGTTCTCCTTTTTCATGTGCCATTAACTCCTCAAATTACAGGGTGATCTCAAAAGCATTTCTTAGACCTGAAAGCCTGGGGCTTGAGCCCAGACAGAAGGTATGCAAACAAACAGAAAATGCCAAAGGCGAGATTTTACGACACTATTCTATAAGCTTTTACGAAGGACAATAGACGTTTTAAGCTTTTACGAGGGTTGTCAGGCCTTCATTTGTAACACCAGCCATCTATTTCAGGCGTGTTAGTGGGAAACAAACTCTTGTTTCGAATGAGCCTCTCTGGGTGTTCCCGCAGACCTCCTGGTCGACGCTTAGCTTTGATGGGCCTGTGGTGTGCTCTGAGGTATGTTGTAGGTGCTGAGGCGTGCTGTAGGTGCTGAGGTGTGCTGCAGGTGCTGAGGTGTGCTGCAGGGGCTGAGGTGTGCTGTAGGTGCTGAGGTATGCTGTAGGGGCTGAGGTGTGCTGTAGGTGCTGAGGTGTGCTGCAGGTGCTGAGGTGTGCTGTAGGGGCTGAGGTATGCTGTAGGGGCTGAGGTGTGCTGCAGGGGCTGAGGTGTGCTGTAG